>PVIU01010174.1:0-71684 GCA_004026605.1 Ondatra zibethicus
ACCTCTATCCCCGCCCCCTGGCTTCCAACTTTTGCTTGATGATCTTGTTTGCATCCAACTTCCAGCAGGATCTGTATATGCTTTCTTTGGGTTCACCTTGCTATTCGGCTTCTCTGGGCTTGTGAGCTATAAACTTAGTGTCCTTTATTTTATAGCTAGGGTCCACTAATGAGTGAGTACATACCATAATCATTGCTTTGACGTACATGTTTAAGATGTATAAAAGTAATTGCCAATCTGAAAATAGAACTAGTAGGGTATTTACTCTGTAGTGAGAAAATTCTTCTTTTGCCAATTAAATTTTGACATTAAAGTAATAAAGAGAAAATACTTCAGCCATGTAAATATAATTATGGATGTTACTTATCACCAATTCGGTGATATTCACAAATCTTAATTAGTTTCATATTCACAAATATTGTGAATCAAATTTGAAGTGTAGAATCAATCTTTTAAAAACAAGTTAAAATGAGTATTTTAGTGGGCATGAATCAAATGTGATCAGTATTAGATTCACTGGATCTCACTAGTTTACCTGCTTCTGTAAAACCTCATAATCATGTAAATTATAATCATGAAAATTTGCAGGGCCAAGTAAAATAAAATTCCTAAATATTAGTGGTGTGCATACACTATAGCCTAGATACTGTCAGATGAAGATTTTATCCAGAAATAAAATGAACTTAATAGATAATTCATTCTTCATTTCTAGTAACTTCCTCTTCTCTGCCTAATGTTTCAAAATCATCATGAATAGCAAGCTTTCATGTTATTACTCATGGATACAATGCTTAGAAATGCAAAGCTCATTGATTAAATGGGTGACACTGAAAGTTCCTGGCTTCTCCTTGTTTTTTTTTTTTTTTTTTTGACTCATTTCTGTGTTATGTTTAAAACTTAAATGTATATGCTTATCTAGGTAGAATTTTAAATACAAAGGAAGTAAGCAATGTCATGGAAACACTGTAGGCTCTGGTTAGATGAGATTAACTTTAGCACAGAAGGCAACCATTATTGGACTTTCCATGTGATGGTTAATTTTCATTATAAAGTTGACTAAATTTAGTGTAAGAAGGAAACACACCTTTGGGAATGTCTATAAGCATGTTGACAGAAAGTTTTACCTAAATGTAGATCTATTCTTTTGTGAATGTCACTATTCCCCAGACTTGGGCCCCATATTGAATAAAACAGGTGGGGCCCCAACATTCAAATTTCTCTGCTTCCTAAGAGTACATAAAATATTTTGTTTTTCATTCTTTTTCTAGCATCCTTACAATTCACTTATAGATATCTAAAGCTCTTCTATTTCTCTCAGTGGAATAAAATTTTTCCCAACTTATTCTGATCCTTTCCTCCAATGTCTCACACAGAGGTAGTCTGTCCTCTATCTTCTCCTAAGGTCTTCAAATATAATCAAACCATGAGTTTGACAATTATTTTTGTATCTTTTGAAATATACCTTTTGAAATTTTTTATATCAATAATAATTGATAGTTCTATATAACCCACATTATCTTTGACTGGTTTTCTTCTTATGTCTCAAACTTACATAAAATCTTCTATGATAAATACTTGTCAAGGAATATTCATCTGAATATAACTGAGAAAATATCAAAGAAAGAAAACCCTACATAAGAGAAGAAAGAAGGAAGGTAAAGACAGGAAAATAGAAAATACATCATTCTTATGAGTTGAAACACAACTTCCAATAAAGAATATTAACAGTGAAAGAAATTGATTGGATTATCTTACATACTTTGACAGTTTATTACATTAAAGTTTTTGAGGTTGTTGATGTGGTTTCATGGTTACAAAAACTCTTCCAGCTACCCTTTATATCATACTTAACAAAAAATAAATGATCTTTGAATGTATGTGCAGAGACAGAATTGGTTCAGTGTCATCATTCATTAAAAAAGTTTTTTACCCTTACTTTTGAATCATGTATTATAATAATGGATTCCTTATTCTGCTTGCAAATGTTCTTTTTTGCATGCATTTTACTTGAATGCTGAGTTAAATATCCCTATTTTACATGATATAATTTCTACAAAGACAAATATTGTTAGAATGACTTCAATTATAAAATTTAATGATTCTAATTAAAGCTGTTGTTAATTACAAAAAGCATAGTTCCTTTTAATTTCTTAGAAACTTGATTATCTCATCATTTTAAAAATATTCATGGCATAATTTAAGTAAAATATTTTGCTAGATATTTTATATTTGTCTTTACTTCATAAGTTCATGCTTTAAGTGAACAGAAATACACAATCTACAAAGGTGTAAAATATCATTGTCCTAAATATAGTAAATTAGCTTCAAAGAACCCTGTATAAACAATAAATGTTTAAAAGGTTTATAAATTTTAGAGTTTATAAATAAGAGTTTGAAATTGTTTTTAGCTAGAATGTGGCATGTTCTAGTACTTTGCTTCATGTTAAAAATTGTAATAGGTCAATCATGAAAACAAGTATTATTTGTGTTTGCCTGTGTATGCATGTATGTGTATCTCTCTCTCTCTCTCTCTCTCTCTCTCTCTCTCTCTCTCTCTCTCTCTCTGTGTGTGTGTGTGTGTGTGTGTGTGTGTGTGTGTGTGTGTTTGAAGGAGTATGGATATGACAGTGCCTATGGATGCCAGAGAACAGCTCTTGGTAGCTCATTCTTTCCTACCAGAAATTAAATTGATTTTCTCGTCTCTGAGTATAAGCCTCCCTGCCCTCTGAACCATCTCAACAGACCCTTCTTCAAATATGTGTGTGAGTAAAGGTGCCGAGCTATCAGCAAAAGTAAATCTTAGCTAATAAACACCTTCATTACATTCATGGTTTATTAAAATTATAAATTTCTATAGAACTGTTTAATAGATGTTATGGATGGAATTTCTTCAGGCATCTTTATCTATATTGCTTATTTGAATTTAACTAAATAAAATGTAGAAATATAGTTAAATCATACATATATATATATACACACACAAAAGCTTCTAAATAATTTTATTATGGTATCAAACATAATATAAGTGCCAGAATTTCAGAGATTTTTAAAAGACTGAATGTGTCCTTAGATAAAGTTACACATAACAATATTTCTTTGTCCATTCATGCACTGATGGGCTTTGGATTGTTTCCACTACTTGACATTTTTAAATTGTACTAGTATTGACATGTATGTACAAATATATCTCAGTACTCTACCTTAGTACAAGTAACATATATTTGTACATCAATTACACATATATAATATATATTTATATTTACAAAACTGCTATGCTAAGATAAGTAACCAAACCACATCCTTAACCTGTGTCATACTGAATCCACAACTCATTTAATATGAGTAGGATTTGTAGCATTTCTACCTCCAACATTTTTTACTCTCTAGTGTTTTGTTTTCTTCTTGGAGTTGCTCTCTTAATAGATATGGGATAGAGCTCAGTGTGGAGTTCATTTACATTTCCCTTGGGAGTAGGACTTGGAATACCTTTTCATATATTTTGGAATATTTACACATTCTTTTAGAGAAATGTATATCCATGCATTGGACAACTTTTAATCAGGTAGTTTATTTTATTTCTCTTAAGGTATAAAAGCTTAAACATGCTAAAAGTGCTCTATGACACAATTATTTGTAAACCTTCTTTCTCATTTGGTAGATTGCCTTCATACTCTATTGACTATGTCATTTCCCATACATTTTCCTTTTTTTGCAATTCACAGAAATTTTAATCATTTAAAAAAAATAGAATAACCTGGCTGGAACATATCTGTAATTCTAGAGCTCAAGAACCAGGGACAGGATGATCTTTGTGTGTTTGTAGCCAGCTTGTTCTCTTTATATATAAAAAGTTCCAAGATCATCAGAGCTATGCACTTACACCATGCATTAAAAAGATAAATAAAAATAAATGAAATATAAAAAAGATATAAAATTATTGGATGTTCTTTTCAGTACCTTAAGTATTTGTAGACTAAATTCATTCTTTTATTATTATAGTATGATTTATGAACTCTTCAATATCTAATCATCAGCTATGTGGCATAATATAATTATCTTCATATGGTGTAATGAAGTAATATAGAGCTTTAGAATGGTGTAATTAAATCATGACCTATTCATAAATGGCAAATCCTGACACTCTAAATAAATTCTTAAACATTTATGAAAAATTCAATATCATATTCTGAATAAAATATTCTAAAATTGAAATGAAGCAATAAATGCTTCCAAATCACAATAATTTTTAAAGGTAGAGAGCATGCATGAACATCACAATAATTAACAAAATCTTATAACCAAAATGATATCTTGTAGTTTGATAATAGACATTTTGCACAATATTCAAACATACTACTATGACAAAAGTGATTCCACATGAGTAAAAAAGAAAATATTTCTTCATGCATTATAGAATAATACTTATTAATCATTGGAAAAGCAAAGAGAATTTGATTCCTAACTCATTCTGTTCTGATAAATATGTTTTGGGTTACATAAATGCTCAATAAGAAAAGAAAATCCTTCTAAGAACAGCACATTAAGAATGTTGATCTGTCAGCTTCATTCTTGATCCTCTTCCCTAAAGGTTTCATGGTCTTTGTAACTGTAATTAAACTGTCCTTTTAGGCAGGAATATTACCCTCTTTGGAGTCTTCACTTCCTCTGTTACCTCTTCATTCTTTTCACCCACTTGATCATGGTCAGAGTTTGGTATACCCTTGCCCTACTTTATCTGCATCCATCTCTCTTGAATTTCTTTAAGTTTTATTGTTCCTATCTTCCAGTTTGAACTAGATTTCCAGTTATAAGTCTCTACTGTGGTAGGTGCTTGTTCTATGCTATTAATTTGTCAGTAACATTGGACATAATGTCTGCTCTTCCCTCATCCTTTGCACACAAATAATTTCAGAGTAAATAGTTCTTTAGAACTTAAATGTGACTTGTTTCCGATCTCTTTTTTTTTAAAAAAATAAATTTGTACTGTTTGTATTGCAGCAAAAAGATAAAAATGAGGAATTACTATATGTTATGAGTAGAAGGCTAAACCAGGCAGGATAATGTTCAGCACTAGAATGGTGTCCATGTTTAAGTTTAAATAGTGCACATCTAGGGTAGAATATTCCATTTTCATTGATATCATAGTTAAAGTACTTCTCAGTTGCTAGATATTTAAATGGAAAATGTTTTCCTCTTATGACTGCAGGTTAGTTTTCCTTCAATTTTTTATCATTTTCTCTATAATGAATATGTTCTTTGAGGAAATATTGAGTATGACAAGAGACTGAAAAACTATTAGCCAGAGGACAAGGAGAGCTGCTGTGAGACTGTGTCTCCTAGAAATGAGATGGAAGGCTTTATTTTGTCTCACAAGTCAGAGCTATGGAGCTGATCATGGCCAAGTCAATGCATGCAATGGATCATGGCCAAGAAGCAGGGTGATGAAAACAGTTTGATCACAAGACCTGACCATGAAGCAAAGAAAAGGCACTGCCACTGCTCAGCTGGATTTCTGCTTTCTCCCCTTTATACTGTTGAGTCAATTGGATGATATTGTTACTAGATATTTTTATGGGGTTCTCTTTTGTTGTTTCTTATTCTCATTAATAAAAGAATTTTAAGAAGAATATTGATCAGCTATTACCCTAAAAGATAAAATAAAAAGTACTATTTGAAAATAAGTAGTGAAAGGCAGCCTAGATAAAGTATTTCTGAATGATTAAATGAGAAATTAGTAAAAAATAAGTTAAATAAAATTAATTAAAAACGATGTGCAGTGAGATTAATAAGATTTTCATTTTGTATAGATTTATGATACAAGAAATCTATAAGAAGTATTGCAAAGTAAAGCAAAGAGTGCAATAAATTGGAAAGATAATGATACAACATAAAAATAGAAGAAGAGTCTCAAATCTCAGAAATTCAAAAGGTACAATGCACAGAGATAGCCTAGTGAATAAAAGACAGTGGGTTGATAGATGGAAGAATTCCTCTCTCTTTCTCTATCATATATACACATAAACAATATATTTTAGAAAAAACTAAAATTTTAAAAGATTGATGCACTTAACTCTGACTTGGAACTACTGAGATTATTCCTGTTCTCTAATATGCTTTCACACGAGAGATGGTTTACATACAATTTTTGTGTTTACATGTGCTATCAGTTTGACACAACCCAGATTTACCTGAGGGGGTCTCAGTCTGGATATTGCCTCCATCGGCCTGGTCAGAGCTTCATAATCTTAATATCTAATTGATGGAGAAGGACCCACATCAATATGGCACTGCAATCACTAGGCAAGAGTTCCTAGGCTGTATAAGAATGTGCAGAAACTATGAAGCAATCCAGTAAGCAGCATCCCTGCATTGTATCTGTTTCAACTCTTCCCTCCAGGTTCCAGCTTGAATTTCTAACCTGCTTTCCCTCAATGGTGGATCATGGCATTGAAAAGTAAACCAAGATGGTGTGCCCGATCTAGTGGGAGCTCACCAAGGCCAGCTGGACTGGGACTGAACGAGCATGTGATCGAAACAGACTCTCTGAATATGACTGACAATGGGGACTGACTGAGAAGCCAATGATAATGGCACCGGGATTTGATTCTACTGCATGTACTGGCTTTTTGGGATCCTAGTCAGTTTGGATTCACACCTTCGTAGGCCTGGATGGAGGCGAGAGGGCCTTGGGCTTCCCACAGGGCAGGGTAACCTGCCCTCTCTTAGGACTGGAGGGGAAAAGGGGAGGGGGAGTGGGGAAGCGGGAGGGAAATAGGAGGAGCGGAGGAGGTGGAAATTTTGAATGGTACTGTTTATAATGCAATAATAAAAAATTAAATGTGGAAAAAAAATAATCCTTTTTCCTCAAATTGCTTTTGATCATGGTGTTTATCACAGCAACAGAGGGGGAAACTATGAAGTCCAGGGACCATGAAAATGAAACATTTAAGAAATAATTATGTTTAAAATATGTATTAATATATGGGAACATTTTCACTTGGTTATCACTTTATTCAGAATTGTGTGCAAAATACTGCTGCTCTCTTCATTATACTCTGATCTGTGCTTATTTCCAGATTTCCTAGATTTTCTAAGTTTCAGCTTCAATTGATAACAATATGACTTGCATATTCTGACAAGAAGACTTCTTGACAACCACTCTTTTACAAGATAAACTGACCCATCCCCTTCTACCCTTCTAGTATTTTCCTTACTATTCCATATTGTTATAGAATCCATGGTAATCAGTTATCTGTCAGGTCTCATATTTTCCACTAAAGTTCTTATTTAAAGACTCATTGTCAGCCAACTAGATTTTCAGGAAAGAAGGATTTGTAAGAGTTTCCAAGCTTGATATTTTTGAATATCACATTAACATTTAAGTCACAAGGTTCTATTGTATAGTGTGTATTATTTTCCTGGTGAAGTAGGAAAGCATTCATTATAGCTTCAGTGCATTTACACAGTGGATCTACTGATGCTAGTCTTGTCCTAAAGGTAAGCTTGTGACCGTGGTATTTGTTAACATTCACCTGATCTTGATTCTATCTGAAACAGGGAGCTGTATGGAGATTTGGAAACCACCCCTTCCAGACATTCATTCAGCTTTTTGTTTTCTGCAAAGGGACTAAGGAGCATCTGTGCATTGTACTTGAACTCAGCATCTTTCAATTTTATAACACAGGATTCTTGAACTATCTTTGTTGCTTGTTGGGTGCTGTGATAAAACTAAGACTAAAGGAAAGCTAGTGAGAAAAGAGTTTATTTCCACTTAAACATCTCTGTCATGATCCATCACTGAGGGAAGTCAGGGCAAGAATTGATGCTTAAGGCTAATTGCCTTGCTCTCTACCTTCTTCTCATCTCAGTTTTCTTCATGGCCTAGGAGTCTGTACCGAAGGATGATACTGCCCACATGGGCTGTGAATTCCTATATCATAAGCAAACAAGAAAATGCCTGCCCAATACCACAGGGCAATTTTATGGAAACAATCCTGTTTGAAACACCATCAGATATTTTCAGTCTGTGTTAAGTTGACAGCCAAAGCTAACTAAGAGACAGACCTACAGAATAGCTTGTGGGCTACCACTTTGTATCATTAGCTGCTGAAAAATGAGCAATCTGCATTAATTTTAAAATGAGCAATGTAAATAAGGAAAATCAACTGTGCAATGAAAGGGAATCAGAGCCTGAGATCATCTGTGCACTGCAGGAATAAACAGCTTGGGCTCTGGGGTGTGGGGAACCACGCAAAGAATTTGAAAGCCAGAACAAAAATGTGGTTTGCGGGAAATGGAAAAGAAAACTTTTAAATGAATAAATATTATAGGACTGCTTCTGGCTTCAGAAGGACATATGAGCAGATAGAGAGGCTGGAGCTTGAGGGTGGCAAAAACATGACCATGAACTATGTTTCCTGGTAAATCCACAGAAAGCTCTTTTTGGTCATATGTTGTAAGTCTCTCCTAATTTGAAAAGAGGTCTATAAATTTTGTTTGTGAAGACTTAAGTTAATAATACGAAGTAGTCTGGAAGTTAAACGTATCCAGGAATGTCTTAAGTTTAGAGGATTGTGCCTATACATTGTCATTTTGATTGACACCATAAGCAATAGTGCTATTTTTACCATTCTAAATGCAGAAATGAACAAGTGATGTGATTGACATGTTTTAATTCCGTGGGTTCTTGAGGAGCTGGTTACAGGCTACATTAGCCACACCCAGCCATTATGGGATTGTGCTAATTTACCAGATGTCCAGTCTCTAACATTCAAGATAAGATGACAGTGGAACATCTCAGTTGGTTGCATGAATTAAGTCATATTTGAATCATTGAAAAAAAGAAATGCAAGTTGCTTTATTTTTATTATTAAATTGCTGAACTTATGTTTCTTGCATTATTCTACACATGTTTATCACATTTTTTAGATATTTAAATGCTACCTGGCACAAATATTATATTCTTTGAAGCATATTTATAAGTATATTATAATTCATACAAGTCAATGTGTATAAAAGGAAGATTGATTTCTAAATTTTACATTGTAATTTACATGAAACTATTTTAACTATTTATAAATTTTTTAGTTTCATGGAGAAAATTTCTATTTGTTTTATTATCCCTCTATTCCTATATCTCTATCATATATTAGACTAATTGTGATTATTTATAAATATATAGCAAAAATATAATAGATTCATATTTGTAAATACAGTGTACACAGAATATAGACCTATATTCTCAATGCATATTATTGTAGGAATGTAACTCACTGGCATTGGTGAAACAATTTCTTAAAATGTTCAAGGCTCTGGATCCATCCCCAGTACTTTAAAGAATATGCATATACATATATACTATTATCTTGACTTATATATAGGTGCACATATATGTCTATATTTCCAGCCAAAATTGAGGAGTAACTATCTTTGTCAAAACTCTATGTTGTGAACATGTATAATTAAGGAAATTGTGATAAAAGGTAATAATTTCTATTTTAGGTTAAATTATTTTATTCTTCTTATACATAATTGATTTTATGAGCGCCATGAAAAGAAAATATTGAAAACTTATGCAATATACTTTGAAGATGCTTGAATGTTTTATATTAAAATAATTTCTCCAAAACATTAATCTTCTTTAAAGGCAAACTCTACATTACCTGGTTGTATTATGTGTGTTTGGAGCATATATATTATGTGTATTAATTGGTTTATTAGGAAATACATCACATGAGAAAGAAAGTATCATATAAAATGAACTATTTATATGAATAATCTATTATATGCAAAATTTTATAGAGATATAAAAATGCCTCTTTTTTTCTCATGCATTACATTTTCCTCAATTCTTCACTCTAGTTAATAGTAGAAAAAACAGTTCACTAAAGTTATTGCTACAAAAACTGCATTTAGAGGAAAAAATTCAAGCAATATACAATATAGTTGTAAAAATATAAATACTTGAAGTTTTATATTCAATTTGAGTGATCTTGTATTGGAGTATATCTTGATATTCTACAAATTTCTGAGTTTACAATGGTGGACAGAGACTATGAAGTCAACTGTTGCTGAAAAGTAACATTGCAGAGGGCATCAAATGGCAAGACAATGTGAGCACCCGTAGTCATAAATTTTCACATTTCTGTGACCAAAATATCTGACAAGAAGCAGTTTAAGTGAGGAGGAACTTATTATGACTCCTGGTTTGATGATGCAGCCTATAATAATGCAATGTCAGGGGAGTAGGAGTTGTGGCTATGTTTCTTTTCTTCCCTTATCTGACCAGGAGACTGAAAGAACAAAAAGGGAGAGAGAAATCATGCAGGAATCCACTTCCTACCAGTCCCACAGCCTCTCAAGTTAGTGACACTAGCTGGAAACAAATTGGCCAAACCCATGAGTCTATGAAGGATGTTTCACTCTCAATTTTTTTGGTCAGCTTAACTAAAACCAACATGGCTGTCATACCCTCATGATCTAAATTGAATCCCAGTGACCGTCTAGAACTCACTCATCTCATCTCTCTATGAATTTGAAGATTGAAGTTGGGACGCTTTCAAACTATAGGAGAGTAAATGTTTTCTCAATAAATTTCCCTCAAAATAAAAGTGGTCATTCTTGGTCCATTTTTATCATGCTGGCACACAAAGGACTGCTGAATTCTGAGGTTGAACCTGACATTCAGTGATTAACTTTCCTGCTTTGCATGATTTTTTTGGCACCATTAAGTCACTACTTCTCTGACCTGTTACTTAAGACAAGGACAGACACAGAGTAAAGCTAAGACAGGAGATTTTAGTTAATGAGAAATTTATACCTGCATTAATGTACATGAGCATTTCAATATCATGGCATTGTTGTCCCTTAGTTACTTTATGAAGGTTTAACCAAGCCTCCAGCTGGGTTTTTAGTGGGGAGGCATTGCTTTGGCCTAGAAAATAGATGCAGATCAAGTGGTAATTTATTTTTCCAGTACATGCCAAATCACACAGCTATTCTTGTGGTGGATTACTATTCTTTGTTCTCAACTTGACTATATCTGGAATTAAATACAACCTAGAAATTGAGTTAGCATCAGTGAAATCTTTTTGGCTTGGTTTGAAGTGGATAAATCTATTTCAAGTCTTGACCTTTGAAGTAGGAAAACACATACCTTTGATCAGGATCTTGAGGTATAAAGACAAACATTTAATCTGGGCCACAAGTTTATATTCATTCTATAAATTCTGCTAATCTTGGATATCTTGGCTAATACAGATTCTGGTACCAGAACAACAGAAGTATAAGAATGAATCTTTTAAGTATCTGGAGTAGGCTTTCCCAATTAACCACCTATAAGTATGAAAGCATCTCTTATCATGAAAGTCTCTCCTGGGAGGTTGTAACATACTAAAAGTACATGATGTAAACCATTTTACAAACTTAAGAACATACATATATTTGATTAATCTCCTTCACCAAATCTGTTTCACCAATTGTGGGTGTCAACATATTTGGTGACACTGCATGTCAAATATTTGACAGTTTATGCAAAAATAAGGAAAACTATGATGCTGGTTGGTTGCCCTTAGCTTCCCTGGATAGTTGATAAAGGGTATAGGAATGATAAAATTAACCAACTTATAGCATCTAAGAATATGGTGCAGGAAAGCAATGAAACTGGTGACAAAATTGACTGGCTACAGATGTATGTCAACAGTCTAAGGGTTTCTAAGTATGCTTGGAAGAAAATCTTCTTTCCAGCCCTCATTATAAAGTTGACTGAATTCCAGCAAAAATTTAATACCCAATCTCAGAGGGTGTGTATAGTTAAAGGAAGGGCATTAATAGGAAAAGAATAGGATCTTGTAACTTGAGATGGACATGTTTGGGAGGACTCTACTGAAGCTGAGATCTTCAGATTATCATGGGATCTCACCTGAGGGAGTAGGCTCTCTACATTCAGAAGAAAAGGTACTCACATACCACCACTGAAATACTGTTTTTCCCATCTTTGACTGTGGAAACTGATCCTTCTTATCTTCTAAAATAAGAAAATGACAGGCAAGAAAACGCTAATATCCCTCAGGATTCACCAATAGCAGCCCCTAGACCTATAGCTAAACTTAAGGCAAAGCAGGCTTCTAGAGGGGAGGTAGAAAGTGTAGTTTATAAGGTATTCTGTACTACTAGAGAGCTTAATGAGTTTTCTAATTCATTCAAGCAGAAATCTGGGTAATATGTGTGGGAATGGACCTTAAAAGTGTTGAATAATGGTGGAAGGAGTATAAAACTGGATCAGCCTGAGTTTATTGCTATAGGCCCGCTTGGCAGATAAAAAAGAAGTCAAAAGTTTGAATAGCTGGTTGAAGCATTTACGAAAAGATGGCTCGATGAAAAGAAATGGGAGATGTGTGATATCCCTTGATTTAGTATTGATGAGAAGATTTTTAAATCTCAGAGAAATTGCAATGGTGGAGTAGGTACACTATATAAAACCTAATCCTCCATAATGGGAAGACCCGAAGGCTTAGACCTCTAATATTCCTGGAGGATACAAATTATGAGTGAGACAGCAGCACATATGGAGAATTTTGTTGTCACTCTTTTCATTGTGACAGACCTTAGTTTTGGAAAGACTCCGGCTTAGTTGAGTGAATTAAACACAATATGTTGAATTGAACCCTGAGTTTGCCAGGGCCACTGGCAGCACTGATTCTCCAAAGGCAACGTGATTATAGTTAGCGTAATGGGCAGCACAAACAAAGCAATGTTAAAAATGACCTAACCCATAACGCTCATCACAGGCAAAGTATGTTTTATTGTGGCATGATTTCTATGCACTTTTTGTACTGGTTAATCAATCACGGTGCTTCCAGTGATAAAATAAGTAAGAAGCTTACTGAATTTTTGTTTGATATGTTTAAGGGGAAAAGTTCTCAAACAAATGGAAAAAGGCTGCACTGATCATAGAAACTGATAATCATGACTTGTGAATCAATTTTCAGAATTGAGCCAGCTTGCAGACTCACAACCGCTTGAATTAAGAGACAGGCAAGAGCAAAAGACAGATGCGTAATGGCATTACATTTGTTTTTTAATAATAAATAAAACTTACCTGAAGACCGGAAAAGTAAAAAAGCCACATTGGCTAGCCTTACAGGCCAGGCAGCAATGGCAAACACCTTTAATCCTAGTTGCCAAACTAGCTTCTCATAGAAACCAGAAGGTAGTGGTACATACTCTTAATCCCAGAACTGGAGAGGATTATAAAATGGGAGGAGATAGCTTTTTTTTTTTTTCAAGACAGGGCTTCTCTATAATTTTTGGAGCCTGTCCTAGAACTAGCTCTTGTATAACAGGTTGGCCTCGAACTCACAGAGATCCGCCTGCCTCTGCCTCCTGAGTGCTAGGATTAAAGGCGTGCACCACCACTGCCCGGCAATGAGACAGCTCTTAGTCTCAGTCTCATTCTGAGACTCCTGGAGGCAAGATCACCATTTTGGGCTGAGGTAGATGTGAGAGCCAGTGGGTGGCTGTTTTGCTTTTCTGGCCTTCAGGTTAATCCCCAATTTCTGTCGCTGGGTATTTATTAATCGTGGTACAGAGATGGATCAAGGAGAAGAATGACAGTTGGCTATTGAAAGATTAATCAGGTAGTGACTCCAGTTGCAGCTGCTATACCAGATGTGGTATCCCTATTTGAGCAAATTAACACATCTTTTGTTACATGATATGCAGCTATTGATCCAGAAAATGCCTTTGTCAATGAGGACGACCAGAAACAGTTTGCTTTTGGTCAGCATTGCCAGCAGCATACCTTTACAGTTTTACCTCAAGGATATATTAATGCTCCAGGCCTATGTCATAACTCAATTAGAAGGAGTCTTGTCTCTTAAAAATATCACATTAGTACACTGTATTGATTACATTATGTCTATTAGACAAAGTATGCAAGAGTAGCAACTACGCTGAACTCATTGGTAACTCAAATATGTATTAGAAGATGGGAAATAAATCTAACCAAAATACAAGAGCCTTATACTTGAGTGAAATGTCTAGGATTTCAGTGAAGTGGAGCTTGCAGAGATATTTTTTTTCTAAGGAGAAAGATAAGTTATTGCATCTGATCCTTCCTACCACCAAGATAGAAGAACAATATTAGTGGCCCTAGTTGGATATGGAGACAGCACGTTTCTCACTTAGGTGTGTTACTATGGCACATATACCAAGTGACTCAGAAAGAAGCTAGTTTTGTGTGGAACTTGGAAAAAGAGAAGGCTCTTTAAGGGGTCAAGGTTGCTGTACAGGCTTCCCTATTCCTTGGACCATATGATCCAGCAGGCCCAATGGTGCTTAAGATGTCAGTAGAAAAAAAAATAAGATGCTGTTTCGAGCCTCTAGCAGTTCCCTATACATGAATCACAAAAGAGAACTTTGAGATTTTGAAGTAAGGTTTTACCATCACTTCAGATAATGCTTTTCCCTTTGGAATACAGTTATTTGTGTATAGTAGAAACTGAACATTTGACAATGGGCCACCAAGTTCCCATGTGATCTGAGGTTCCCATCATGAACTGGGTTTTATCTGACCCATCAAATTATAAAATAGGATATGCACAGAGTCAGTGTATTATCAAATGCATGTGGTGGGCCTGAGCAGGTCCTGAAGGCATAGGCAAGTTACATGAAGAAGTTGCCAAAATATCTTTGGTTTCTATTATTGTTACAATGTTGTCTGCTTACAAGCATGCACCTATAACATCATGGGGTATTCCTTGTGATTAGAGGTGAAGAAGAGAAGACTAGGGCATGTTTTATTGATGGTTCTCCACTTTATGAAAGCACTACCCAGAAGTGGACAAATGCAGCATCACAAACCCTTTCTGTGAAGACCATGCAAGATACTAGCAAAAAGATATCTTCACACTGGGCAGAACACATGGTCATAGTTTGTTTGGAAGGAGAACTAACCATATGTGCTTTTCTTCACTGATTGGCTGTAGCCAATAGATTGGCTTTATGGTCGGGGACACGGAAAGAGCATGATTGAAAAATTGGTGCGAAAGACATCTTGGGAAGAAGTATGTGGGCAGAGCTCTCCAAATGGACAAAGGATATAAAGATTTTTGTGTCTCATAGAAATGATCATCAAAGGGTGGTTTCAGCTGAGGTGGAGTTTAATAATCAAGTAGATGAGATGGCCCATTCTGTGGAAAGCCAACCTATTTCCCCAGCCATTCATATCATTGCCCAATGGGTTCATGCATTATGTGGACATGGTGGCAAAGATAGGGGTAATGCATGGGCTTGACAATATTGATTTCTACTGACGCTGATCTGGATAGAGCTGGTGCCGAGTGACAGATTTGCTAACAGCAGAACGCAACATTGAGCCTCAAGTATAAATCTATTTTTCAGAGTGGCTAGTCAGTGGCTTGGAAGCAGGTTGACGACATTGGACCACTTTCTCTGTGGAAAGAATAAAGTTTGTTCTTCCTGAAGTAGATATTTATTCTGGTTATAAATTAGCCTTTTCTGCCTGTAATGCCTCTGCCTAAACTACTATTCATGCACTTACAAATGCCTCAACCGTTGTCCTGGTATTCTACACATTGCTTCTGACCAATGAATTTATTTCACAGTCAGAGAAGTGTGGCAGTGGGGACTCACAATCATGAAATTCACTGGTCTTATCATTTCCTCAATGTCCTGAGGTAGCTTACCCTATAATAAGTTTGAATAGCATTTTAAAGACACACTTGCAGCACCACTTAGTTGACAGCAGCCTGGATCGCTGGGACAGGGCTTTCCACAAGGCAGTATATGCTTTGAATCAGCCAATATATGTTACAGTTTCCCCTTAGCTAGGAATCACGAATCCAGGAATCAAGGGGTTGAAGAAAGAATAGTTCCACTATTACCCTTAGTGAATCACTAGGAAAATTTGCTTTCTAATCCTGTGACTATAAATTCTGCTGAAGTTTTGCTTCCAGAGGGTGTAGTACTTCTGCCAGGTGCCACAACAAATATTCCATTGAATTGGAAGCTCTGTCCCCTCTGATTACTTTAGGTTTCTAATTCACTTTAAAAAAACAAGTTAAGAAAGTAGTAAGAGTGTTAGGATGGGTTATTAATCCAGATTACATGGAGAAACTGAATTGTTTCTGCACAATGAAGTTAAGAAATATCATGACTGGCACACAGGAAATCCTTTAGGGCATATCACGGTGCTACCATGTCCTGTGATTAAAGTCAGTACAAAACTATAACAGCCTAATCTAGACAGGTTTACGAAGGGCACAGACCCTTCAGAAATGAAATGTTGGGTCACTCTTCAAAGAAAAGTGCCAAGATCTACTAAGGATCTTGCCAAGGGTGGAGAAAATATAGTAGTAAAAATATAGGAAGATAAGTAATAGAATAGTAGGAAGAAATGAATAGTAGAGGAAGGAAGGAAGTTATAAATACCAGCTAAGGCAAGTTACAGAAATGATGATTATAGTTAACATGAGTGTTTCTTTTGTATATTGTTAAAAATGATTTTGTAAAGATATTTTTTTCAATTCTTTATTTTGTGGAGCAACATCAGTTAAGAGAATACCAATGATTATCATGCTTAACTTTGAGATACTAAAAGATTTACCTCAAGGGAAATTGCCACCTATTCTAAATTTATATGCACTTGGGATAGAGCGATCATGTTAGGTATAATTATGACCCAGTTAAATATATAATGTCTTTATGATTGTACATAAGATAGTTATATTTTGTTTAGGCACTATTATGACCTGTAATTGTTTGCATTTGAACGTTAATCATTACATACAGAGAAACAATTATGTATCAAGTTCAAAAGAAATGGATTTGTGATGGCTATTCTTGATTGTCAACTTGACTATATCTGTAATGAACTACAGTCCCAAAATGGAGGACATACCTGTGAAAATTTTTGCTTGGTTTGAAGAGAGTGAATCCACTTTCAGTCCAGACCTTTGAGGTAGGAAGACATACACCTTTGATCAGGATCTTGAGGTGGGAACACACAGGTCTTTGTTGCTAACCATAAAGGAAGAAAAGTGTAGTGTGAATTCTGATTGGTTTGAATAATAAAAACATGGAGTCAGATATTAGGAGGCAAAAGCTGAAAGATCAGAGAAGCAGAGAAGCCAGCTCTTACCTCTAAAAATCCTCAGACCAAATAGTGTATCCATTCTCTACAAGTCCTCAGACTGGGTGCCCCAAGCTTCTCTATCATCTTCTGTAAACCTATAAGGACATAGAAGAAGAAAGCTATACCATGTCCTGCTATCATGGGAGCTGGTAATGTGATGATGATGGGATGAGATAGTGTAAAGTGGACATGTGGATAAATGTGTAAGGAATCTTTAAATATTTGACTTTATTGCTTGCTCAATTTTAAAACTGTACATAAATTTTATACCAAAAATCAAATTACCCTAATTATCTTCATCAATGTCTACCCATGAAATACATACATTTTCAAAAGCAAGATTAAACATTGTAGAAATTATTAATTCGGTGCATGTTGTGTAATAATTTTTATCACCATACTGAAAGAATTTATCTAGCTTTCTTTTTTTGAAAAGTACCTCCCCAATTTTAATTCTTGCTTGACCAGTGAAGGAAAGAAGGAATGAAGGAAAAGCATAAGGTCTACATTTATTCAAATATATCATACTCTTATATAACATCAAAATCAGCCACTGAACTTCATTCAGATTAAGCGAATTACAGTTACATGAGCACTTGAGCTATGTATTCTGGGTATCTCTGGAATGTATTGTATATTTCTGAGTTATTGACATTATTCAATCTATGCTCTTGGGAATTAACAGAACCTAATAGACATAGATGAGAAGTGAAATTTTCAGGTACAACTTTGTAATTTGGCTACTCAGTGGCAATGTCAAGACTAATACCAATATTCTAATTGCAAACATAGTTTATCTTTCTACTATATTGTATTTTATTAAAATATTCATGATATCCAATGGAATTTATAAATTATGTAAAATTCCTTCTCATTCTCCATAAAATGAGAAGTAATAATTATAAATTTTCCCATAGTCACTAAACATTCCCAAAGAACAAAAAACACCATGAAAAGCAAAAAGTTAGAATCATGACACATTCTAATTTAATGAATATTTTAACAATAAAGAAGCTGTTTAAAATTTTTTCATATAAAATACATAAAAAATAAAGAGATATGCCTGCATGTTGGGGAAAGCTCTGTAAGAGAAGTTTCTCAGATTATGGCTGAGAAAAGCTTTTGTCTATGAAGATATAGATATTTAGAAGGCAGTTTGATTCTATGCCTGTTTACCTAAACAACAATATTAAGTCCCCATCTTGGGCTTTAGATCTCTACAGATACATTGTTAACTGGACATACAGTACCATGCATTGTTTCCCTCATGTGGAGGGACCTCAAATAAAATCTAATCCAAAGTTGGTCCGTTAACCCCACAATAGCTGTGACACCATGGCACAGGTGTGTTTATCTGGGCCTATAGAAATTCATTTTGGATTTTTAAGGTTTACAAATGGGTAATATGATTGATCCCTTTTCTCCTAGAAAAGCCTGCAGAGTGTGACCTAGCACTATGGAAATTAGCAAGTGAGAATGAGGCTTGCAACTAGATCCAACTTGTGTTTTCTATATCTTAGAACCAAGGAGTGTAGTATCATAAGCAGTAAGGGCTTATCCTCCTGTTACACTGGGCATCTAAGAGGACTGACAAGAGCTACTGTTTTGGAGGTCCTAGTGCCTTCCGGAACACTCCCGTGAAGGGATCAAATTCCTGGAAAGGGGATTTTAGTGTATTAACTTGTGATTTGGAAAAACGGCTATTTCAAGCTTTGCAGCTAACTACATACAGGGTCTTTTCTATTTTGATTTTAATTATAAGATAGTAGATTTCTGTTCTTATTTGATATGTGTTCCTGTGATTAAATACCCTGACCAAAAATATATTTTTTATTGGAAAAGGGTTTTAACCAGTTAATACATTTAGGTTAGAGTTCAACATTAATGAAATGTTAGTGCAAGACTTTAAATTAGTCAAGTCCACACCATACCCATTGTCAACAGCAGACAGGAATTTATGCATCCTGCTCACTAGGTTACTTGTGCTGTGTTCAACTGCCTTTCAGTACTACTCTTATACAGTTCATGGCCCAGCTAACAGACTTGTGCCACCCACATTCCTAATGATTCTTTTCATTTCAGTTAACTCACTTGCAAATATCTTTCATAAGTATGCCCATAGGCCAGCCCAACACAGATAATTTTTCAGGAGATTGTCTGTCTAGGCACGTCTAAATTGTGCCACATTGACAAAGATAACCATCAGTTTCTATGTGACTATTTTATCTGTCCTTACTTTAAGTTAGAGTCCCATAGTCTACATCCTCTATTTTAAAGTCCTACCATTATTTCCTAGTCCTACCATTATTTAATCTTATCAAAGATTTTTTTTCCCCTGCATTCTACTGTTACCCTCCCTTTAGTCACTACTTCTTAAGGTCGTCTTCTTAGCCTCCTGGTTTACACAGGTTCCCCAATTTAAGCAAACAAAACTAATCTGTCAAAACTTAAAACCACATATGAGAAAGAAATTCAGGATTTATGATTAGTGGCCTAGATTATATAATTTATCATAATTTTCTCAAGTTTAATTGATTTACCTGAAATTTCCATAATTTTAATTTCCTTATAACTGAGTATACTTCTACTGTTTAAAGACACCACATTTTTATTATACATTCATTAATTAAGAACATCTAAGCTTCATGGATTTTTTAAATCACCAATTATAGTATTAGCAACATGATGCAATTATTATTTACACTTTAGAATTATAAAGAAAAACATATTAATATCATAATTACTATTCTTTTGTTCAATAACATATTGTTACTTATAGAACAAACCGTATTACATACTTTGTTATAGAATTTTCTATTTTAGCATAAAATATAGGTTTGGATCCAATCCAAATTAATTTAATTAGTTATTTTATTTTTGAGATTATAATAATATAATTGCACCATAATCTTCTTCCCATTCCACACTGCAAACAATATCACATATCTCTTTTGCTCTTTTTCAAATTTATGGTTGCTTTTTCATTAATTGATGTAATATGAATATATATGTACAAGTATGCACACATACACACCCATATTATATAATATGTATGTATGTTTGTGTACAACATTATAACATATATAATATTAATTGTATATGTGTTTTCAGTGCTGAGAAAAAGAACCTAGATGTATGCATTCCAAATCCTAGAAGATCATGAAGGCCAAAATATACTAAAATATCCAGAAAAATATTTACCATATTAGAAGGAGAATGAAAAACTTTCTAGGACATAAACAGCCTAAACAAATATATATTCAACAAACCAAACTTTAAGACATTTTTAAATGTGGTGATTATTAGATTATGAAGCATATTTCCTAAAGATTGTGTGTCAGTTTAAAAGAATTTTTAAAAAATATAGTTTGATCCCATAAAAAATACAATTTTGTTAAAAATGTATTTTCCGCATACATGTGGATTTATTTCAAGGCTCTTCCTTTTATTATCTTTGAATTTTATTAAAAGTAAAATATGCAATGTAGAGGATATAACAATCAATTCATATCATTCATATTTATTTTCTTTAGTACTTTAAGCTTTATGTGATGCAATAAGAGTGTAAGTTTTGTTGTATGTAATTTTCCTTTAAAAATCAGTAAAATCACAAATGCATAATATATATATACACACACATATATACATACATGTGCACACACACATATATACATTTTGAACAATATATATATTGTTCAAAATTAAAAGAAGAACTCATGGAAAATATATGTGATTCGAAATTTTTTGAGGGAAAGTTAAACACACGATAAAACGAAGGAAATACTCTTTTGGTGGTCAGGGCAGAAGGAGTTAAATCCTGGGCTAAAGAGAAGGTAAAAACCATGAGGACAAATATATTTATGCATGATACTGTGTCACACTGGAGCTTCCATAATGAGATTTGATGTGGGATTCTCCTCTTTATGCTGTGAATACCATTTGTTAATAAAGAAAGTGTCTTGGGCCTGCACAGGGAATAGAAGTAGGCATGGAAAACAGAAGTGAATGCTGGGAGAAAGGAGGTGGAGTCAGAGAGAAGCCATGTAGCCATGCCAGAGACAGACACTGGACAGAAATTTACCTGGTAAGCCACAGACACATGATAATGCACAGATTAATGGAGATGGGTTAGTTTAGGATATGAGTTAGCCAGAAATTTGCTAGAGTCATTGGCCAAGCAATGTTTGAATAATATAGTTTCTGTGTGATTATTTTGGGGCTGAGCAGTCAGGAATGAACAAGTTACCTTCATTCAACAAATTGGCATGCTAACGAAAATCTACTTAAAATCTATAAAAGCAATCGTAGACTCAAAAGAACAGAGTTAAGCATGGTTTGTTAGTGGCATTTTCTTGGGTGGGCTCTGTTTGCTAGAAACAAGCAGAGGAATGGATCGTTTAAGACAGATTTTTCCTGATACAGCAGTAGGAGAAAAAAAGTCACAGTGTTTTGAAACTGTGCTGCTTTTAAAGGGTGGTTTTCTGGGTCATGCTGCCAGCGTGACCTCTGGCTCTTTCAGGAGGCCCAGCATTTAAATAGGGTTTGTAAGCACCATGTTACAAACTGTTTAATGGCTTGACATAGACCAGCTACATTCTTGGAACTGGGGCTGTGTGCGCAGCTCAGAGGCAGTGAATGAACCTCCTCCATCATGTTATACTGGGTGGAACAAGTAGACAGTGCTGTATTTTCACTAGCAATGGTGCTGCTTAAGTTTTTAAGAAGCAGTTAGCATTTCGAGAAGTGCTCTCAGACAGGAAATAATTATAGACACACAATAAAGACAGATTCAGCTTTTGTTTTTTTAAAAAATAAGACCTCTAAATGGGTCACAGTGTTAGATAAATGTACGTAGGCTTGGGGAAAGAAGAAAAAGTGTACAGAGAGTTATAAAAAGAGGTAAATGATTTTCTACAAATAAAACAAAGTCTTTAAAGAGACAGAGTAAGAAAAGCCATATAAAGATGGATTATAAAAAGAGAGTCTGGATTATGCATATTATTGTGTTTTCCTTGAAATTTATGGCTGTGGAGGAGCTAAGCACAGAGAGACATTTCATTGTATGGGCTGCTAAGCTAAGCCAACATATATATTTTAAAGGTATCTTGAATTCAAAATATGGCTGTTAGGATATGTTGCCTTGGGAAAGAGCTTCTTATTTGTTTCCACATGGGATGAGAACTTGTGGATTGCTTCCAGACTAATATGGTTTGATGCACCAAGATCTTCTGAAAGGTCACTGTGAACAACCCCAAAAATTACTTCACTCATCTGCTGACTGAGATGAACCTAGCACACAGGATACACCATAAAAGACCTGATTAACAGTGCCCCCAAACAGCAGAAAGCAGTTTGGAGAGAACTATGCCCATATTCCCAAATATTGTTTATAAATGTTTCTTTACATTTAAAGGGAGAATGCTACAGGTATTTGCATGGGTATGGATCTTGGTTTATTGATACAAATATAAGGTCAATTTTGTTATAATGTGTATATGGATTTCTTATCTTATTAAGGTATCATGTTTGTGCAGCTCTTTTAAAAATGTAATATATAATTAAGAAATATAGGTAAATAGAGAGTCATCTATAATAGTCAAGCTTGTGGTCATATTAGTTAGATTTTCTAGATATAGTACAGAGATGTAGTTCAGATAGACAGGGATTCCTCAAATCTTTCAAAGACTTTCACAATATGGCATTTAAAATGTTTAAAACCTTAGGACTTTTTATGACAATGATACACATCTGCTCCTGGCAGCACCAATCTACTTCAAAAGGATGATGGGCATCGAAGAGGCTCCTTATGGAGTTTGTTAGACATTTAGGCAAGAAACTGCTTTTGCCTGGACTGCTTGATGAACTGGACAGGCAGGACCCACAGAGAAATGATTGCTGAGCTTATTAAAGATGAGACAATCCTTCAGGGTTCCTGATTCATGAAAGAGAATGCTAGATATTCTGCAGGATACAGAAAAAAAGTGACTGGCAAACTGTCAATATAGGTACACCTGTCTTCAAATTTCCTGCTTCATGGAAATGTCTGCTGAATACTATGGGCCTGTAGGCTAAAGACAGATGCCCCAGTGATACAGAAGAACTTTGGATGACTGTTCAGGCAGCAAGAAGTCTCTGTCAATTCTAGAGTTTTGGAAGTTGTATGCAATGCACTTCCTGGTTACTTAGGTAGTATTATATCCTTCTGGAGTCCATGATGGAGTTGAAGAATATATACTTATAGTTTTCCTTAGAAATGATAAACGATAAAATAGATATAAATGTTGTAACTATACTTCTTGCTTGATACCTGTTTTGTTAAATGTAATTGTACTATGTTAAACATAAAGCCTTCTTTTTTATTTAAATAGAAAAAGGAAGGTGATGTGGAATTCCCTTCTATATGCTGCGAATACCATTGGTTAATAAAGAAACTGTTTTGGGCCTATGGAGGGAATAGAGTTAGGCGCTGGGAGAAAGGAGATGAAATCAGAGAGAAGCCATGTAGCCCCACCAGAGACAGACACTGTATGGAAATTTACCTGGTAAGCCACAGACATGTGGCAAAGCACAGATTAATGGAGACTGGTTAGTTTAGGATATGAGTTATCCAGAAATACACTAGAGTCATTGGTCAAGTGGTGTTTTAAATAATATGGTTTCTGTCTGATTATTTCAAGGCTGAGTAGTCAGGAACAAACAAACAGCCGTCTTTCAACAGAGATTTTTAATTTTCCTTTCGTTTTTTCTTTTCTCTTTTTCTCTTAATGTTTTATGTTTTGGGGGGTACAGGGACAGTGTGTTAATGTGAAGAGATGGGAAACTGAATGGGATCAATGTATTTGATGGAAAAGACACATAAAATCACTAAAAAAGAAAGAAAAATGAAAAATATATTTGCAGAAAACCTAGAAACTAAATTTTTATCAGGGCACGTATCAAGCTATCAATACTGTCCTTTTACTTTTTTTGAGACTTCATTATATGGTCATCATTGTTTATTTATGATCAATTAAATTTTCAATCTTTCTCAATTTGGGAAGGTGCTTGTTCATTTTATGGTCGACTAGAGTCTTAAAATAATAACAGAAATTTGTATTAATTGCAATACTGTTTAGCCAATAGCTTAAGTGTATTTCTGGCTAGCTCTTAAATCTTTAATTAACCCATTTCTAATAATTTGTGTATCACCATGGTGCTGTGGCTTACTGGAAAGGTTCCAGTGCATCTGTCTCCTGCTGGCGACTACATGGCTTCTCTCTGACACCACCTACTCTCTCTGTATATCTCTTTCAGGCTTGCTTTACTCTTTTTAGCCATTGGCTGAAAGCAGATTTTTTATTAACCAATAACACATATTAACAGCATACATCACCTCCCACATCACCTGCTGCCTAAGCCTTGACCATTAACAAAATGCACCATGTCTAGAAAGGACAAGTAGGATACAAGAAAAAAGACTTCCAAACGTTGCCAAGACACGATAAGATGATTCTAAAAATTTTCCTGCCTTGGAAAATGGTCTGTATGTTTCCTAGGCCTTATTCAATGTTGGTTGCTTCAACAATGAAAATGAGACTTTGGGTGATTGCCCAGGTGGCCAGATGTCTCTATCATCTACTGCACATTTTGGAAACTGCTTGATTACATTTCCTGCCTACTCAAGTAATATTATCTCACTTCTCAGTCATCTGATGGAGTGAAAACTAGATAGTCATAGCTACTTTCATCTTATGTTTTAGCCAAGCCATTTCTAATACAAGACAGACTTCTTAGGATAGAATGATTATTGAAACATTTAACATATGTTGCTTGCTTAATATTGTTTATGCTGATTGTAATTCTAATTTTTATACTTGATATTTGTTTTTATTGTATATAGTTTTGTATTAGGCTTATCACTCATTTATTTAAACAAAAGGGGGAGATGCTGTAAGAACTCTTTTAGCAAGTAGACTTTAAGATATCAGCCCAATTGGGCGTGGCCTCTTATAATAAAAATGCTGACATAAAGTGCTCTTGCTCTCTCTCCTGGCTTCTGGATTCAGTTTCTATTCCCCATTTGTGCAGAAGACTGTGATCTGTGAGTCTATCTCTAAGTAAATAACCCTTTATTATACTCAATTATGAGCTAGTGTGGGGTTATTTTATAATTTCCATCTTTATTTCTCTATTCCCAAAAGATCAGGAATTGGACAGGAAGGTCTAAACCTCTAATATCTTATTAGGTTCCACTGAAAACCAACAATTTATGTGAAGCTATGCAATGGTTTGACAGTCTACTTAGACAAGAAATTACAAAGCTCTTTCAAGCTCTGTTCTTAGAAGTGAAAACAAAGAACAGACATTAGAATTTTTCTATTCATTTACCCCCATAAATTATACGACGGTATGTCAGGAACCATAGTTTGGAATCATAGACAGTACCTGTGCAGTTTTAGACGAATTTTAAAAATCATTTTAACTATCTTGGATTATACATACATATAATATGTTCATATACATTGTGTACATACACATGGCATTATTTGTACATTTTTTACTTTTATTGATTCTTTGTGTATTTCATGCCATGCCATTCTGATCCTATTTAGTTTTCCTTTCTACTTGCATATTCCCTCTGCTCTTCAAACCTCTCACAAAACAAAACCAAATTTAAAAGAAAAACTAAAAATCAATCAAAACAAAGAGAAAAAAAGTGAAACAAAAATGAATAAAAGAATAGAATAGGGAAAGAAAGGAGACAGAGAAGAAGAGGAAGAGGCAGAGGATAAGAAGAAGAGGAAGAAGAAGAGGAAAAAGAAGAAGAAGAAGAAGAAGAAGAAGAAGAAGAAGAAGAAGAAGAAGAAGAAGAAGAAGAAGAAGAAGAAGAAGAAGAGCTACTGTAGTGTGGCCCATTGAAACACACAGTTTAGCCTTGAATTATTCATCTTTACTAGCAAGTGTTCATTGCCAGTGTTTCTTGGGATGGACAAAATGCTTCCTGTATAATGAGAACTTGAGTTTATGTTGCCAGCATCCATACAAAAGGCCAGTTACAGATTGCACCTATAATCAAATCTGGGAGTTGGCAGTAGGATGTTCATGCAACCTTGATGGGTATTTTAATCAATGAGTTTGTATTTTAGCGAAAGATTCTGTTTCAACAAATAAAGACAAAAGTATAAAGAAGACATACAAGGAAACCTCTTGACTGAACACACACACACACATACACACACACACACACACCATTCTTAATATTTTTCTGAATTCAGATATATTTAGGCAGCTATATTTCTTTATGTTTCTGTTTGCTTGGATGGTTCTCTCTCCAACATTCTGAGCTTTGGAGACTGTCACTTGATACAGGAGTGGTTATTATTACACATATTTCAGTGGGAGCCTGTTCAAATCTTTTGAAATTGTTCTGTGCAGGCTTCCTGTCTCATATTCTACTTAAAATTATCTGCCAAAATTATCACTTTTTATCTCTTCAGATTCTCATTATTTCCTCTGAAATCACTGTGGTGGACTGCCTGCTTAGCGAGAATACTACTAGCTCAATGCAGATGGTTCCTATATGAAGTCTTTCATTTCTCTCAGGGGACCATAGTGCTTATAACATAAGTTGCTTCAAATATTATGTCTCACTTACTGATTTAGGAAAGACTCATTCATAAGTTCAAATACATGCTGTCTTCCATTCATATTATTCCTTCAGTTTTAAACTGAAAGTTATCAAACTGTTTAAGACACTGTCAATGCTTGGTTTTTACATTCTCATTGTCCTTCCTAAAACATTATGGTTCTATTAGCAGTTCTTGTATATACCTGAAAGTCAAATTCTATTCATTTCTTTTCTTAATTCTGTTAATAATAATTAGTGTGGTAAATACTTACTCAAACAAGTACTAAGGACATAAGATCCTTCTTCAATATTCTCTGCTGTTTTTCCTCTTAAAGTAAAGATTATAGATGAAAATCGGGGATTTTCTGGCTGAAGAAATGGACACTGGTGCTGGTTTATGGGATCAACCTGAGTTCTGTCACTCCATTACTCTGAAACCAGGAGAAATGTCTCCACCTCTCTACACATTATTCCTCTCTCAATGGGATGCTGATGGAAACATTACTATTTTAAGCAATAAAGATTTATAAATCAAATAAGACTCTAATCTGGAAAGGTAAAATGAGAGTATGTTTTAAAATATATTTACAACTATTTCTACTGGTACAAAAATACAAAATTGTTATCTACTAGTGTGTGTGTGTGTGTATGTGTGTGTGTGCGTGTGTGTTGTTTTGTTTTGTTTTTTTTGTAACTGGTCTGACATCAAACTTTTTACACTTTTGCAAATTATATTTTGCATCAGAACAAAACAAATCATTCTAAAGTGCAAATCCGTGTTCATCAAATATGAAATCTGTTTATTATTGTTGCTAATAACTGGTCAATAGATAACAGCTTTTCCATTTTCTGCTTTCATTCTGTAATCAGTTGCTGTTTTTCAACTACAGCAACTATGTGTACTTAACTTCATCTCCATTTGAAATGCCGTTCCTAACACCTGACAATCATCATAACTAACCATAACAATCATATGTGGTTAGTATTTTTTCTGATAGCTTAATTATCATTGGATATTATAATTCAGTGTATTTGCATCCAACACTTAATAGCACTTGTCTCACTGTATGCACGTTGACTAATTCTCACGAAAAACATCACCATGTTGAGTCCTGATTTATTTATCTTCCAAAATTTATTTGGCTTCTATGTACAGGCCAGAGCAAACCATGACTACCCATTAGCCTGATTAATAAAACAAAGTCATACTGTTCAGAAATATCCTTTATGATGCTATTAGAGATTATTGTGAAGAGTTTGTAGGCAATGCAAGCATTCTTAAGGAAAGAAATTGTCCCCAAATAATGACCTTAGAATGATGAAAAGACAGAAACATGTGTATATGTTCATGTAAATAAGGAAAGAAGGGAGTTGTTTTGATTTTATTTTTTGAGATAGACATAAATATTTTGCACATTTTTATTGTTTTTAAATCTCTTCTGGTTATTATCATATGAGAATACCCAAATAGTCCTAACAGGATACAAGAATGTCTGAGACAGAAAAACACAGAAGAGAACAAAATTTCATATCAGCACTTTCCAAAGTAATCACTTCACAGTACAGCATGGAAAAATGAAGGCAACTTTTGTAATACTGTGCTAAGAAACAAATGAGTTTATTATTTAGATTGCTTTTGATGAAAACAGAAAACTTTCAGTGGAAAAATTAATCATTATATTTCCATGAGCAAACTGTCATTTGTGTGGAATATTATGAGCTGGGGCTGCTTGAATCAAGTTCAGCTAACACAAAAGTAACTGTCCACTGCTGCATTGCATGTTTCTCTTGAGGATGCTAAAGTTGTTTTCTACATCCAAAATGGAAATAAAATTCAAAACAAAGTCTCTTGCCTCCACACAGAAGAAATTCCAGAGATTGTATAGAAACAGGAAACAGTGACTATGAATCATACTGATGCCCCCATGCCTTCCACTGCTTTTGTCTTGATTTACTGGGTTTATTTTTATATTAAACACCTTTGACCTGGGACTTTATTCTAA
The DNA here is from genome assembly GCA_004026605.1 of Ondatra zibethicus. Taxonomy (NCBI): domain Eukaryota; kingdom Metazoa; phylum Chordata; class Mammalia; order Rodentia; family Cricetidae; genus Ondatra; species Ondatra zibethicus. Next base: position 28,766 of record PVIU01010174.1, read on the forward strand.
GAGAAAAACTATACTATCACCTGAGAAAAAGTAATTTCTCCTTGTCAACTTATTCCTTGGTAGTCTTAAGCAACCACCTCTTCACATTTTCATGGACATTATGCTGATAACATTTGTATTTTAACAATATCAGAGATTTATTAAAATTTACAACCAGTTTTACTATTTATCCCATCTAGTTTTCTACACATAAGATTTTTAACAAAATATTAAATTGAATAAAATTCAGGTGGGAGTTTAAAGATATTAAATAAATTTACATTTTTATACATGACCTTTATAAATATTTTAGGATATTGTACAGGTTAGGTTTGTGTTAGCATGACACAAGGTAGAGTCCTCTGGAAGGAGGAACCTCAATGGAGGAAATACCTCCATCCTTTAGCATTTAGCTTATTATCTTGATAAAAGATTGATATTGGTGGTCCCAATTTTCTATGGACAATGGTAGTAATGGGTGAGGAGTATAAGAAAGCAGATTGAATAAGTCATGGAGGACAAGTCAAAAAGCAGTATTACTTCATAGTCTCTGTTTCAGTTCCTGTGTTTGTGTTCTGCCCTGATTTCCCTTCATGATGGTCTATAAGGATGTGATAAGATAAGGTCTTTCCTCCCCAAGTAGCTTTTGATCATAGAATTTATAGCAGTCATAGAATTAAAAGACAAAACGATTGGCACCATAAAGTGGGTTATTGCTCTGAAAGATCTGACAACAATATTTTCAGGGAAATGGTGAAAGTGTTTAGAACTTTGGGTTGGAAAAACATTGGGTATTCAAAGTATAATGCAGGCTGTATGATATCTTGGAAGATAAAAATGTTGAGAAAAATACAGACAGAAAAAGCCTAGATTATGAAATTTCAGTATTGCACAAATATTCTAACAGCACCATTATTGTGATATATTTGAATTAAGAATATTGGGTGTCTGGTAAGGTGGAGCTGAAAAATCAGCTTTGACTAAGTAAGCACCAGAATTATTGAAGCAAAACTATTTTGCTTTATGGGGATAAGTGATGCTAGTTAACTGGGGCTGAAAAAATCAGCTGTGATTAGCAAGAGACCAGCATCACTGAGGCAAAATATTTTGAGAAGTATTTCCTCAGGGACAGCACACAGAAACTGTAGTTGAAAGGAGGCCAAGGCTACTTCTCAAGCTGACAGCTAAACTCAGTAATGTGTAAGATTCTCTCAGAGTATTAGTTTAAAGTTAGAGGGTCATAGAAAGCAGTTGAGGCTTGAAATTGCATGAGGCCAGGAGGGGACATCTGTAAAGGTTCAGCCTTGGCTTCAGTGAAGACACTTGCACACTAAAGATACCTTAACAGTGGAATGGCCACCAAGAACAACAATAAGCATGGAAATGAGCCAGTTTGAGCCTATAAGACAAGTTGTGTCAAACTGGGAGTGGTGGCGCATGCCTTTAATTCCAGCATTTGGGAGGCAGAGTCGGGCAGATCTCTGTGAGTTCAAGACCATCTTGTCTACAGAGTGAGTTACAGGACAGCCAAAGATCCACAGAGAAACACTGCCTTGAAAACCAAAACCAAAACCAACCAACCAAACAAACAAACAAAACAAGCCATGTTTGTTAAGGTATGGCTACTCAATCCAGATTTGGTGCCTACCCATCCTAAATAAGTCCCAGACATCAGATAGGGAGTTGTTGACTTTGTTTTGATCTGATTATAATTATACTCTGGTTTTCTCTTTTTGGGTTAGGAAATATGTACCTTATCTTGGACTTTGTAGAAACTCAAACAGCTGGGAAACATTTGACTTTTAAAAAGAGAGCACTTCAATTCTAAAAAATAAATAAATAAATAAATAAATAAATAAAAATTGCCTCCAGCGCACTGAGATCCGGGTAAATTTGTGGGGTATTTTCTTGATTAAAATTTGATGATGGTGGGTCCAACCTACTGAGGTTAAAGCCACCCCGGAATTAGTGGTTTGTCCTGGAAGATAGAAGAAGAGAGGCTGAACATGAGGCTGAAAACTAATCCAGACTTTCTTATGTGGTGTCGGCTTGTGCTTGGTTTGCTACCACAAATTATCCCAGTGATTAGCTATAATCAGGATGTGTAAGACAAATATGTATTTCCATTTTCCAAGTGCTATTGTTCATGGCGTTTATAACAGTCATATAAAATAATGTAGGACAGAAATATCAATTAAAATTATGGGCCTTAGTATAAAATTTCCATAAATATACATAATGCACGTTGATTATATTCATCCACCAGTTTAAAATGCGTTGCTCATTGCAAATGAACTAAAGGCAAAGAAACACAATCTAAGCCAATAGGTGTTTATTCTACTCTTCAATAAAGAGTCTCCCACAATGCAAAAACTGTAGGGAGGATAAATGACGAGTGCAAAGAAAACGAAACTATGGTTGGCGATTAAACTAGGAAGGAATTTCACAGGAGAAAAAGATAAAAGCACAAGTCCAGACTGTCAAACCTGACAGAATTGAAGAAGATATCAATGAATACAAAGTTCATTTGGAACAGTGTAAGAATGAATAAGAAATTCACTGGAATTATAAGATTAAAATTGAAGAGATTGGATTTATTGAGTAGAATTTGTAAAGTAAGCAGCAAAATTAAAGTAAGATTGTTTAGAAATATTTTCAAAAATTCAAATTTCATCTCAATGTTTTAGAACATGAGAAAGAAAAAAAAAGAATGTTAGTGATGACATCTGTGAATTAGACCACTCACAGACTTAAAATGAGAGGTGATGACCCAAAGTCTTAGAAGTTGTTTATACAATTTAAAAATAGATGGCATTTTAAACACAACAACTTCAAAAATGAGAAAACACATCTTTATAAATATTCATAGTTGATCTTTTCCAAGCCATTATTTAAAAGGAGATCACTATAGTAAATCACAACCAAATGTGCAGGTCTATGGAGTTCACTCCAAACGGACACATCCACACACAATATCTGCACCTACAGAAACATCCAGAAAAACTCAAGAAGCTAACAAAAATCACAAATATAGGACTCTCAGAACCTATCAGGAATCTTGGTTATAGAAGAAAGACTATTATTCCTAGGACAGCAAATAATGTGGCTTACTGTTCACAGTGATTTCCTCTTTTACCATCTAGTGAACAGGGTGTTTGCTGGCATCATAGGAAAATTTTTGGTAAGCTCCCTGCAGATGTGTGTAGCACAAATAACAAATGCCAGGTGTCAGATACTGGGATTTACCTGAAAACCATAAAAGCAAAGCAGCCAAGTCACTAGAGAATTCTTACCTCTACCAAGGCTGGACAACCACAGACTAAAATTCCAAGCAGCCTAAGTCTCTCTCTTCTCTCATTTTAAATTTCCTTTAGTGCTGGGATTAATGGTGTGACTCCCTAGTACTGGGATAAAAAGGGTAATACACCACTGTGCGACCTCTAGTGGCTTGGCTTTGCCCTTCTGATATTTAGGCAGATTTTTATGAAAACATAAATAAAATATCACTATAGTTGTGTAATCGGCCTTCCCTTTTTCTAGGAGAAAGATACCATATCTTCCAACCCTATTTACGATACAGGCTGCATCAAAATTAATGTGAGCTACCTAAGTGATAATCTCTCTTCATTAGATTCACACAGCCTACATCACATGAAAGGCTGGAATATATCACTAAGAAATTAATTTTAATGACTAAAATAACTACAAGGAGATTTTATAATAAGCACAATCTGTGAAGCTTCTAGAAGTGATTCTTTTGGCATCACAGCCTTTCTGAACTTTCAAGACTCAACAGATACCCAGTGCTATTTGCTTTGTAGCAAAAGTAGAACATGAATATTTCAGCCTTCTTGGTTTTTTCTCATGAACACTTTCTCAGAAAGGATCAAATTCTTCATACAGAAAATCCTACGAATCTAATTCTCTAAGAACACATAGAATCTTAACTTCGGCCATAGGAAAGACATTTTAAAATGTATTCTGGATGATACTGTTTGAAACTGACTCTAACATATTCTCACATGCATCGTCCCTTCCATTTAGCAGAAAATTTAGGTTTACCAATGCACTTCTCCAGCCAGTTGACAACGTGTGCCTGGCTTCAAAACCACTGAGAAGAAGTGCTTATCATAGGGTAGCATTCAAGTGAATTTACTGCACAGGTATTCTGTGTGCTTGCCTCTTATTCCTCCTTTCTTTGTAATAGAAGTGCTGAGGAGATGGCCCAGAAGTTAAGAGTCCATATGTCTTTTACAGAGAGTTGAAGATCAGTTTCTAGCATCCACTTTGGTTTAGACCACAACTGCCTGTAACTCCAGCTTCAGGGGTTCCTTGCCCCTTGACTTCTGGTAGGCCCCTGTACCAAAATGCAAAGACCAACATAGTGTTTCCCATATGCAAACATAATTAAAATTGATACTACGTGATCAAGAGGTGACAAACCACTACTTTTAAACTGTATTGTTTATTTCTATTACAGATAATGTGCTTGCTTCTTCCAGAATGGTCTAAGGCTATGCCTGCTACAGGTTTTCTCAGTCAGGTTTGAGTCAGGCTGGGGTCTTTGGAACATGCTTTTTGAACTTGCGTACTCAGCTTTGCAATTGTGAGGGGAGGCTACAGTCAAAGTTCTACTCTCATTCATCCTAGAAAAGTGCTATTCTAGAGAGTTTCAATGTATCTTCTTACATCAAAGGAAAGGTTTTACTACTTGAAATAGTTCAAATACTGGGGATCTAGAAAACTGAGTAGGCAGTTCCCAAGCATTTCCATTTCAAAATGTATCTTTGTTCCCCTGTACCTCCTTAGGACTCAGGACATTCAAAATCAAATAATTCCATCCATCAGGGACATTCTTTTAGACTAGGAATAAAGAAGTTCTATTTGAAGTGGTTATTGAGAATAACAGAATTACCAGGACACTTCTCATGGTTTTATGAGTTCTGGGAAGTAGGTATTCCCTGCAGATGTTGCAGGGAGCTAAAAGAATGCAGCTTTCTGGAGTCTCTATGGGTGCTATAGTGGGCTCTTTGGTGCTGAAGCTGCCATTGAGTGACTAAGACCCCTCTAAGTAACCATCATGTGCTATGCTTATAAGTAATTTTAATAAGTTCATTGATTGGCTAAGTTGGACTTTGCCTGCTGTGAGTGTTCTATCTAATGTGTGTGGATGTCTGGGTTAAGTTCCCTAAGGAATCACATAATAGCTCTCTCATTGGATCTAGACAGAAAACAGATTTACAGGCATACCACTACAGTTCCTATGATTCACCATTCCCAGATTCAAATATTTTGCCCTCAGTTTCACCCAAACTCCATGACATGAAGGGCTGATCTTATACTTTCTTCTCTAAGGAGAAATAATTTTATGTTTTATAAAAGAAATAATTTCATATAATAACTACTTAGATCCAGATAGCCAAAATGACAGTTGTCTAAGATGCCCAAAACTTTTGCTTCTAGAAAAGTTGAGATGAAAGAGTGCCATGTCCCACCCATACCCTAGCTCAACAAGGACAACTCAGAGTTTTTCTGGAAGAAGTGACCATATAACTTTCAGTCCATATGTGCGTCTTTTCTCACCAGAAAGTTTGTAGCTGGCTTTAAAATATCAGTATGACGTGGTTCCTTCATTTCTGGTATGTCTGAGAAGCTCACAAAACTCATTTGTCCCTGAGATGAAAATAAATCTCTTCCTACTGAAACTTTATTTTATGTAGTTAAACTTTATTTCCCTCTGTGGCTTTCTCCTCCCTACCTAGAGAATGCTCACCTTCAGGCTTAGAGTTGGAAGACAGTGAGGTATTCATGAAAATCCACCATAGACAAACATCAAGCAGAGGGCTTCTGGAGAGATGGGGTTTAATCTTATGCTAACATCCAGCTTTGATGTCTTTGAATGGTCCACTGGGGCTCTACTTCTGCAATAGGTTCATCAACAGTGAGCCTGTACAGCTTATCAGCACATTCAGAGTTTTCAATTTTCTAGGTCCATTAAACCTTTTCATTTTATCAGAAAAAACAATTGTCCCTTTTATACCTTTTCATCTATTCTTCCTTTCCCCAATACCACTCACCAATAAATCTTTCATGGAGAAATCTTGTTTATTAATCATATAGTCAGAATGATTAGCAAACTAGGATTGTCAAGGATAGCTCAAACAAGGCATAAATGCTAGGTAGAAAAGACAAATTTTATATATAATGATAAAATATAGTATTAAGACCATAACCATATGTAGGCTGACCACATCCTTGACTTATGTATGTGACCTGTTTCTTCAAAGACATACTGCAAGACAAAGGGTTTTCAGGAGAGTAGTTGGATCTGTAGGAAGATCAGAGAAGTAGAGAGTGACAAACATTGATGAGCAGGCAAATCAGAGCCACTGACATTGCTCTGGCCAGTGGCAAAGTCCATTTCTCCTGCAGACAGATCAGCTCCGGCCTTCCTGCTCTGTACATGAGAAAGACCCTTGAGAAACACACTTAAAAACTGAGTAAAGAGCCATCTCTGAAATAAAGAGACAAGTTTGCAATTATTTATAAGGTCTAAAACTAAAAAAAAAAAAATTCTAAAATAAGAAATGTTTTCTGCTAAAGTTTGGTAGAGGCAACTGAAGAAATGCCCTCCAGTGCTACTTTCAAAAGCTGAACTCAAGGTATCAGGCATATCCCTGAGGCTAGACTGCAGGACACTGGGTGTTAAGAGGCTTGAGTTTGGTGAAATTGGATGCTTTGTTCCTCGAGATCAGTGCGATCTGGCCACTGAAGATGGGATCAGATTTCCATCTTTCCAAGGAAGAAAATGGCAGACCCATGAAAGTTTGACTCAGCCATTCAGAGTATACTGAAAATTCCTAAGGAAATGTATTCCTGATCAATGTGCTTTTCCTCTCTGTTCATAACTCATGTCTTGTCAGAACAAGTGATGTTAGATTCTTTATTTCATTGTCCTCCCTTCTTCCAAGGTTGGTGCAGAAGCAACTGCTGCTTTTCGAGACAGGCTAACGTTTACTACCACAGTGAGAGAGTGCACCAGTACTGGCAGTGTGGGAAGTTCCTCATATACTGATATTTAATACATTACAATATCTTCAGGCCACAAATTAGTCATAGTATTTCACAAATTGGATATATTAGTCTATTTCTCGCTGCTTCAGACAAAATGTCATTGAAGGACAGCAACCCCTTACATGCCAAGCCAGTTATATATATCAAGACACATTAAAAGAAAATGTACATATTAATGGGAAAAAGACACCTGTCTCGGGTCCTTCCTGTAAGAATAGATACATGGATATTAAAGCTGAATTTTGTCAGCTGAAATATTTTATAATTTTGGCAGCTTTTTACTAGTGGAAATAGAGAACAGCTGCATGCATACTAAAATATTACTTTATCTTTAAATCCATGGTTTTGAAAATGGGGTATTTAATACTTCTCTATGATAATTTTAACATAAGTATTCAAGTTGATTCACTAATAAGTTTTATATGAGATTCTCAAGATACTAAAATATGTCATATTAGTGAAATTGTGAAGTATTTGCTGTAAATGCATGGGATCATTCAAAATTCTAATTTGAGAGCCAAAAGAAATCTTAGAATATTTCTTTCCAAGTAACTACACCCACATAGATAGACCATTAAAATCTGTCTCTCATAACAGGGAAGATACAAGTGAAACTGCTTTGAGACTTGCTGTAAGCTTCAATGTCTAGAGAATTTCCACAGAGTGAAAATATAGCTATAAAGCAAGAAACTAGTGGGCCTTAGAAAGTCCAGTGCAGAACTGAGTGCTCATTTGGGCATCATTTCCATGAATAAAATAAGAAAAGAAAAAACAAATAAAACATTAGCTTCTTTTTTTCTTGAGATCATCAGAAAATGAAGGTGCAAGACAAATACTTAATTCAAAATCCAGAGTTGACAAAAGCCATTGGGGAAATACAGATCATGAGAAACAGAAAGGTTTTGTTAGTGTGGAAGGCAGAATAAAGTCTCCTTTCATTATACCATAAGCCAGGAAAGTTGAGTCTCCCTTGTTACATGAAATAATGTACATCACAAATTTACCTAAAGCTCCAGAACTTCAAACTGGAAGACATATTATGGAATGTCCAAAGATTCAGATTAATGACATGAGCCCTCTGAGGAAGACAACTGCAGGTTTTTTGTTTTTGTTTTTTTTTTTTTTGTTGTTGTTGTTGTTTTTTGAAAAGCAGAGTATGTTTTCTTCAACTAGATCTGGCCCATGTGTAACATAACATTGCTTGTCGCTCTGCTCTATGGCTGTAGACAATGTCTAGCTTCTCACTCTCAGTCTTCCCTAAGCCCTGGCAATCACTACCCAATCTTCCCTTCATTGCACTTTGTCAGCTGTTCTTCCAGAGGACCAGTACTGTCTCCAATAAGAAGAAAGACTTTGAATATTTCGCTAGTAATAATACGTGCCTGTGGTGCTACCGATCCTAATTACTCAGATTCAATTGGCTGCATACTGTACAAATGTATTGAAACATCACAATATATCACATAAATTTGTACAATTTGAAAGGTTATTGAATATTTATAAAAATCACATTAAAACAAGAACTCTTTACTTAAGGAGAAAAATGTGTCTCGAAGAAAAACAGAGATATTCTAGATCTAATACTGATCAAATCCATAATTGTTGTCTAATAGAGTCAGGAACTCATATATGAGGTCTGTACAGGGATACTGAATGGCCTCGGGAACAGACTGTAGAGAAGCAGGGACCTCAAGACAAATAGCAACAGACCTGGCTTCTGCCACAGATTAAGGAGAGATTATACAACACAGATGTTCCTCCTAAAAGTTGAAGCGACCTGTATTCTGATTTCAGCTTTGTGTCGACCTGAACAGAGAGTCATAAAAACTGCTTCAAGTCTCGTTACCAAGGCATATCATGAAACTTTGTGTGATGCAGTCGTGTTGCCCAAATTTCAGCATCATTCTGTCTTATAATCATGTAATTTCATAATACCTGGGTTGCCTTTTGTATATTTTAGGTATATTACTTGTTATGCAAAAATAAAATGCAGTTTTATTTTTCTGTAGTATAACTACCAGTTTTATCATGCCTCCCTGTATTACCTGGATCTACCTTGAAGATGTTAAGTTTTAATGTACAGGAAATCAGTCAGATTTCTAATTCTACAAGTTAGTAGGATATATCAAAGTAAGTGTAATTTCCATTACTGAAGTGAAGATTCCTTTGTTCCTCTTTGATATAAATTATATACTGTTATTTTCATATATATATATATATATATATATATATATATGGCCTTTAAGTTAATAGCCTGTACAATATTTACTTATTTCAGTGTGAAGCTGAAGTATCTGGTGATAAATGTCTTGTTTAGATGTCATTTCAGCTCAACTAATGCTTTTATTACAGTGATGATAATTGATTATCATTAATTATAACTCTGATAATCCCTTCTCACATTTGTCTAGGCAGTCATATTCATTATTCCAATCTTATGTACTTGGAAGCTGAGGCACTAAGAAGATTGAATAAATGAATATCATTCTGATTTGAGAAATATCGTATACCTTAGGAACCATCTTGTAACCACATTTTTAGATGACTTAATGATCAGAGTGACCTTGCTGATAAATATAGATTTTGATGGAACAGAAAATATAGTGAAAGTTATATCAGATCTTTCACTCTGAATTGTTTCAATACACTGAATCACATATAAAATAGCTTACAATATTGTCACAGGATGTGTATAATCTCATGTAAATACGCCTTCCACAAGAAGGGCAGATTGACCAAAGAAAGAGAGCAATGATGGCATAAATACCTGCTTAGAGTCTTTCATGTTGCAAGAGCAGAGTTCTAGCATGACACAAGCAAATTGAAAAAGCTGTCTCTTGGAGAACCACATATGTTAAATTGAAACTTTACAATTTGTTCAGACTTGGGACTGGGGAGGTGATTCATCAGCAAAGAGCTCTAACTGCCCTTCCAGAGGACCAGACTTTCGTTCCCAGAATTATAACCACCTGCAACTACAGCTCCAAGGGATCAGATACTCTTTTCTGACCTCTATGGGTACCCACACACATGCTCACATGCTCTGTATATATACATTATTAAATAAAATAAAAATAATATGTCAAGACTAGCAGTTGCATATCTTACCTGTCCAAAGCTTCTAAAGTATTAAGTACCATCATTAAAGTCACCATTTCTTAAAGGCACCTCCGGATTCTCACATTGGGAATGTTCCGTTGGTGACTCCAGGCTATCCCCTCATGTTCTTGCTACTCTTGTGTCAGAGTAGTTATCACAACTAAGAAACAGCCGGTAGTGAACCTACAGGCGGAATTGAACACCTCTTACTTAATGAACTAAAGGGTCTACTGACAGAGTGAAGCTCAAGGGAAAGAGGCAAGGTGGGATAATATGGTTTGATTCAGGCAATAGAATACATTCAGTCAAATTTAACCTTTCATAGTGCAAAAATCAGTTTTGGTATTGGCCTCTGAAATTTATGTTCTGCTATAAATGCAAAGCATTTATCTTCTAAGTGCAATCCATTTGGTAAAATCCATTATCAAAAAAATTCTGCATATAGAGCCATAACAATTTTTGATCTCTAAATATTAGTCTCCTTATCAGTTTAGTATGTCAAATAACAGTAAAAAGTCAAACAAACAAACAAAATACAGCATTAGGAACGTGTATTGGAGCATATTACTGCATTTCCAGTAATTCATTGGCTAATATTGCTTATATGCTGGGCTATTTTCTTTAGGAAGTATGTGGTTAAATGTCATATCTCCTGCCTAGAAAGAAGAAAAAAAATCAAGCTAGTGTTTCTACACTCCTCATTTTGTTTTTAAGATTAATGGGTTTTATGAAACTGAGACCAAATTCATTATTCTTTTTAGAATTGATTTTACTTTAGAAGAAATACAGCTCTTTCCATAATGATATTATTAGGTATCTTTCTTTCATCTACTGTGTGTTTTCTACCTCTAAACATTCAACATTTAGTGTTCTGGACATAGCTGCTTCCCATTGCTATTATTTACTCTGGAATTACTATTGGGAGTATTACCTGGTTTGGGTAGAAAGTCAGTATCGATAGCTTCCTGAAACTTTGGTGAAGGAGACATTTCTCTAGGAATCACCAAATTCACTATTAGGAAGTAAAGAGGGATCATCTGAACTCACCCATATAAATAAATTTTAAAGCTGACCCCTAGTGAAAGAGTTGAAATACCCTATAAAAGTTGGTACATTAAGAATTAGGTAATTTCCTAATGTTTTGTTTTGTTTTTTTTTTCAAGACAGGGTTTCTTTATGTTGCTTTGGAGCCTGTCCAGGAACTTCCTCTATAGACCAAGCTATCCTTGAACTCACAGAGATCTATCTGCTTCTGCCTCCTAAATGCTGTGTTAAAAGTGTCCATCATCACCACCCTGCTTAATTTTATACTTTCTAAGTTAAACCTGTGTCTTTCTCATTTGTATTATGACAAGATCTGAATTTAATTAGATAAATAGGGTTCCAAGACTCTTGCTAGTAGAATTATTTGAAATAAATTACATAATTAAGAATTATAATATATTTGTTATCAATATGTATATGCACTTATGTATATCTGCATATGTATATTATATATATCATGTCATTAATATGTGAAGAATAGGAAAAAAGAAAAATTAAAAATTAAGATCATTTATTAAATTCCTAAAATTTATGGTAATAAAAGGAGATAATAAGAGAATGGATACCTAATACTAAATGCCTTTGAAAAGCCATATAAAAACATAGTACTATAGAAGCATCCTAAAATATATACATATATGGAAGGAATCTAGAGTGTGTAACTGTAAAAGACAATGCCACAACTAGACATTTTATGCCGCCAATGAAACTTCCAGTGACAGGATTTGGCTACATCTTGTTAAGTCATTAGCCAAAGGGTACTCCAGACACAACTAAAAATCACAGGCAATTGCCAAAACTGTTAGTTACCCTCTATAGTCTGATGGCAAGGGCTTATTGCTGAAGACGGCATGTAGTTCTCTCACCAAACATGGAGAATTTGTACTGATTCTCAACTAAAAGCTTTTCTTGCTGACTAGCATTAATGGTGTTGGAAGTTATTTTTCATGCTACCAGAGGATGAAAGTAATCATCAATATTACACAGGTAAAAATCTTGCAACATTACAACAGCAAACTACCTGTGGCAACTGTGGCTCAAATTTTATGGGAACAATTAGCATTTTTTCTTGTTTTTAAGGCCCATTCCATGGTATGGAACCCATATCTGACATTGATAAAATAGCCAAAACCCTGAAACCAGATAGGTCATGTTTCTTAGGGGAGAATCTGCTGCAATTAATCTGCTAATGCAACAGGACAATAAAATGCATCTTAATGACATACTGCTATATCAATAGATCAGTGCATTGTTTAGAACTCATCAAAGAAACCTTCCCATTCAGTAAATTGTAATTCACACAGGGACTCTTAATTGGACAATGTACAGCATGTGAGAAACTTTGATCACTCTGTCCTTAGTGGGATGTCTTCATAACACCATTCACCTCGAATCCAGGGATCTATTCAGAAGAGGCTGAAAGACTGTAAGAGCCACAGGGTATTGATGACTCATAGGAAGTAGTCTTCCAGCTATAGCATGACTATTACATACTTGAACCCAAAGAGATTGTGATAACATTCACAAGCCCTGCATAGATTCAAACCTGACAAAATCCCAGCTATGAGAAGGAAAATTAGATGCAAATTCCCAACCTTAATCAAAGAAGCTATTTGAAGGTTATACCTTCTGGGAAAGGGAAAATTGATTTTGTCCAATTATATCAACCACACACCGAGGCAGGCTTAATATTCACCAGTAGCTGACAAATACAAAATAGACTCCATGTTTTGAATCCTTTATTTGTTTCTTTTGTTGTATTTTTTAATATTACTGGTTTCACTTATTGGTTGCTATTTTAAGGACCTCTTATAGAGAGAGGGAGAAAGAGAAATGAAAAGAAAGAATGGAAGTTGGGTGCATCAGGAGGTTGGGAGGATCTGGAAGGAACTGGGGCAGAGAAAGATTATGATAAATATATTATATGAAAAAATCAAATATAAAAGAACAAATTATGACAAAATACTAGTAACAACATTTCTGACTTCTTTAAATCATGATTTTTGGTCTTTTAAAGGGCCTAGATTTTAATAGTACCTTGCCAAATGATATGTAATATGCCTTTATTTGTTTTCTAAAGTTGACAGTTTACCATGTTTATTCTTAGTACCATTATTCTGCTAATTGATTACTTTTTGAGGTTCCTCGTGTAACTCCTATGTAGGACAAAACTGATAAAAATGAAGATTCGTTTCTCATTCAACAAGAAATTGTGGGCCAGTGTAGGGTCATCAATGAATTTAATCCATTGATTCATCCTGGAGCTTTCTGCTGCCATAATCTTAGTTACTTTCTGTACATCAAAATTCCTTCCCACACAGTCCCTTTCTATACTTCATGGAACTCTTTATTCTTACAAGTACTAGAACAATCTCTGCCTATAAATGTTCCTCAGTTTTCTTACTCGTTCACTCAGTCACAATCTTGTCCTTACAGTTATCAGTTTAGTGTCATTAAGGGGGTGTGCAATTCTAGATCTCAAGTATCAACCACTGAATACTGCTCTTATTTATGTTAAATGCTCCATTCAGATATTCCTAATGGTTCATTGTATTGTAGATAACTAGTTTATTCTTAACTTTTTCCTCTAGTTGTTACTTGTTGGAGTGAATCAACTGGAACATACGAAACTTCTCAGAAAATTTTATTTACATCAAAACCACAATGACACCTGTGCTCTGCTTCTGAAAACAATGGGCCAGATTTATAATTGATGATTTTTCATCAGAATAATGTTCCACATCCATGTTTATTTTGCAACATGGCAATTTTTAGACTTTTGTATTTTGGTATGTGTGGTATATTTCTTTTAAATTTGCATTACTGAATAAAAATGTCATTTCTGTACTGTGGGATAAGGGTCTTATACTCTGTAAAGTTTTATTTTTGTCTTACATTCAAACTAAACATTAAAAAATGTACATGCAGAAGTAGAAATAAATTTCAAAACAACAAGATATATAACATTTGCTTAAATTTTTCTTCCAGCCAAATAAAACTCAAAGAAACAATACAAAGTTTATAAGTCATCTTTTCAGGGAAGCCAGGTCCTTATACATACCAGGCAGACTCTTTAACATTGAGCTGCATCTCTACTTCACATTCAGGAGAAATTTTTAGAAATGATAATACTGTTACTTCAATATCGCAGTTTCATGGCCAAGGTAACGTCTGCTCTATGGTAGATAATGGTCCCATTGGGTTCAAAGAAGAATGTTTTATTCTAATATTCGACGCCTTTCTGAAGGTAATTCATTGTTGCACCTATTCTCCATTGTTGTTCTTTGAGCATTGTAATGGTTGATAAGCACATAATCCTTTTCTTAACATTATCCCAACATGCCACAGACAACATCCTTATTGTCATTAGCTTAACCAGTTTTGAGTATTCAGTAATAACCTCCACCTGTTATAAAAAAGTTTTCTCCTGTAATCAAGACTGATAGCCCCTATAATCTATGGGCATAAATATAAATATTTAGAAGGTACTTTGGCAGGCACAATGTATCCACTCAACAAAGCAGCAGTACTGGTATCCTGACTAGAGCCTATAAACTCCCTAGCAATAGATTTTTGCTCTGACTTACAGTGCCAGATATCAGTTCACTTCCATAAAACAGAGCTCAACACATTTAGAAAGCAGTTGGTTGCACCACTGAAATTGTAGCATTACTGTTCCCATGAATACATCTTATATGCTTTTACTCCTGTAGCATGGGAGTGTATTTGTGAAAATGTTTCCCCCAAATTTGGTTAGCACCTTTCTATACTACAAAACCTAGCCAACAGTGAAGAGACTTCCATTAATTTTGAACTTTTCTCCCCCTGACCCCTTGCCCTGAAGCAGATAATGTCTTCATAAATACATTCTTCCTATATAAGGCTGATATACAATTAAGAGGAGATGTAACAGCCTATATATCTGTATATATTTGGGGATATGCACTGTGCCTCAGGAATTCATGTTCAACAATTTATAGTGAGACAATTCATTCATAGCTTTAGGATTATATTAAACAACTTTCTGACGTTATGGTATGCATTTTCCAGCATTGCAGGATATAGCTTTCAAACTCTCCAGTGTTGATTTTATTATCCTTTCAGGCACTTTACCAAATCTTTAAACTAATCAGGGATTAGCTCTATATTATGAAAATCTTAACAGAGTGTGAACAGGATCAGTGAGGACCCATAATGTCACATTCTAAATAAGTACCAATATAGTATTATAGAAAGGATTCAATACTTTATTCAACTTCTTCTAGAACATATTGTAATTTCTCATTAGTAATTTTGCCCTGTTATGGGGTACTGCCATGGAGCCTCTGGTCATCTCATTACCCAAGATTAGTTGAGGGTTTATTGGATAAGGATGCTTAATGTAGCCTATAACCTATGTGAACAGACCCACACTTTGACCTGTTGCCAGCTGTGGTAGTCACTGGAATTAGCTTTGGGAATATGATGGGCACTAGACCATCTCTATTGCTGTTGCCTGTCCATGTGTCATATCTGGCTACTTTAAGGGCTCTGGCTGGGAAAGTATCTTTGTCTCCAATATACCTTTTTTGTTGCTCTTTTTGTTGTTGTTTGGCTGGTTAACTTTTTGTTTGGTTGGTTATTTTTTTATTTTTGTTTTAGAAAGCAATTTACATAGCACACCCTCCCAAGGAACATAATTGCCTATACTTAGGAGGAAGGCAATCCTTTTTTCTTGGAACTTTCTACCTTTGCATCCACTTGCTTAATGTACATAGTACCCTTTTTTTTATTTACAATAAGTAAAGATGTATTCCTTTCAAAAAGTCACCAAAAGAGCCCAAGAATTATGCACATCAATAGGGTATTAAAATATCTGTTCTCATTATATGGCCTCTGGTGCTCACAATAAACTACTTTTGCAGATAACCTTGGCCACTCATTCATGGAGCAGTTGTAATGGATTCCCACTCTAAAAGGTCTCTTTCAAGAAGGGCATCATTCCCTTTATCTCTGGCAACAGAACTTTGTGGCCCTTCCATTAACATATCACTGTGGTGCTTTTTGTTTGTCAAAGTCAATGCTGTCTACTTCAAACCCTTTTCACAAGTCACACCCCAGCTCACAAAACCCCTTTATCTTACCCCCATTTAATCGTTTGTGCAATTATGCACTTTAAAAGTTGTAGTCAATTTTCAGTAAAGTGACAGCCATCCTGATTCATCCTCAGATTATATTAGCCACCTCCCCTCATGCTAGACACCACACCTCCTGTTTGGGACCTTAATCCCACTGGAGCGGATTGTGGCACACACATCTGTTACACACATGCCTATAGGGGTGAAAATATTTTGCGGGATATTTTAGATGACTATGGCTGTTTATGACTATAAAACATTTAGAATATTTCACCACATATTGTATACTACTCAACATTAAGTCAAATATCTAATGTTTGAGTTTGTTATTTTCTTATTAATAATTCATTCATTTGTATAATTTAAATACATTGTCTAGACTTTATATTATTTAAATTTACCCTAAAGATTGATTAGAATAATATAAACTCTGAAAATTATGTACACATATATTTCCTTCAACATTTTTCTGTTTCTTTGGTAACATTTTTGTAATACTACTACATATTATTTCAGCCTAATTTTTCTTCTTTTGCTTTTTTGTTTATGTGTATTTTTTCATAAAGATGATAATATTTGTGGTTGAGTTTGTCTCCATGACATTTTGTACTATATATGTTAATTTTAGAAAAAACAAATAGCAAAAGGAGTAGAACATGCATTTTGGAGTAGTATTATGAAGTGACCCCCACACTGTTTTGATGCTGCATTGATAGCTTTGAGTTTCTGGCACAGTACTTGGCTATAATAGGATCCCTATTACAGTTAACCCCAGGACTGTTGTAGTTAATATCTCACTTTCTTCAGCTCATGCTTACTTATTCCATGGTTTCAGTTTCTCATATATTTTATTATATGAAGTTTCAAATCCATTTCTATAATTTCTGAGGGGCTAATCCTCACTTCCATGCAAACATGGCATCTGGGATATGTATGAACTTTAGAATATGATATAAATATAGAATTATTTCAAATGATAATTTTTAATCTGATGTATTTAAATTTCATTATTTAATTTGCCAATAAATATATAATTGATAATGAGATATTTAGAAATTTTGGAATACTATTGTGAAATTCAGAGTGTGTTTAAGCACATATGAAACAGAGTGTTTATGTATCTGGCCACCCCAAGGGAATGCACCATAGAACCCAAGCAGAGAGTTGAGCCAGCAATGCAGTGATCATATCAAAAAGAAAGATTCAAGCTTGAATCAAGCATGAATACTAAAGTGGATTTTGCAGACTTCTAGTGTTATGCCCAAATCTCAGTGTCCCCCATAAATCACCATGGAGTCCATACTTGTATGTAAATTCAAACTGCCTTTATCCAAGCTTAAGTTTGAACTCCTAGTCTGTCCCATGCAGCAGTTGAGAGCAGAGAGCTTCAAGCCCAGGCAAGGTACAGTTTTTATCATAGTAGAGGTTGGGAGTGAGAGTATTTTTAGGGTTCAGAACACTGATTGATTTACTTTTGTCTCACGGTATTTTATCTTGGCAAAAGGGGAATAAGTGTGTGCTGGGCTTAGGTACATTGGGTGACCTTATCTAATCTTATCTAATTGTTGGTAAGTCAGGTACTTCCCTTTAGATGCTGGCCATCCCTGGGTGTTTTCAGATTATGACTCTTCCTGGAACCTAGTGCCTACTAAACTGAAACTCAGGCCTTTATTTCATCTGGTCTCTATCAAGTCTGTTACGGCAGCTGTTCAACTTGGGTTCCATGTGTGGCTAGGCTGCCCTGGGCCCCACATGACCTGGGCTCCACACGTATGGTCCCACATTTAGAAATGTTATTTAATGGATTCATAACAATCTTATAGGGATAAAAGAAAAATTAAAGACTTGTCACTTCAAACAATTCTTTAAACTATAATCACATAATTGGAGATTTGTGTCAGCAACCTCAACACACACAGTGCTAGATCTGCAGGATCTCAGAGACATTGAGATTAATGAGCAGTACCTTTTCATAACATAACTTTGAGTAAAGATATAGAAGAATGAAAGTTGAAATAGAAATAGAATTTTTTTTAGGCACACCACTACTCACATAAGGCCAATTTTCAATAGAGTTGAAATTGATAGAAAAAACCCAGAAGACAAACTTTCGTCAAGTATTTCCAAAATTCAGACAAA
The DNA here is from genome assembly GCA_004026605.1 of Ondatra zibethicus. Classification (NCBI taxonomy): domain Eukaryota; kingdom Metazoa; phylum Chordata; class Mammalia; order Rodentia; family Cricetidae; genus Ondatra; species Ondatra zibethicus. The sequence continues at coordinate 47,218 of PVIU01010174.1, forward strand.
CTAAAACAATGTTGCAAACACAAAAAAGCAGCAACCCAGATATTATATCAATGCACAATCACTTAATTCCCATACAACATTGGAGACAAGGGACTGATGTACACTGCTCTGAAGACAGAATAGGTCCCATGCAAACATTATGACACCTATATTGAACTCATTAAATACTGAAATGTTTTTTCATCTACTTAGTTGCATCACCTGAATCTACTGATATTTTAACTACCTTCTGTAGCCCTGCAGTCAATGCCCCATCCATCCCTCAGGAAGGAGCCTGGTAGGATTGTACCCCTGACACCAGCTCTGTTGCTAATACCAAAAGTAGATTTTAATTAAGTCTTTATTGTTCTATTTACCCGTAATGACTTGGGAGTCACATGTTGAGGTGAAAACCTGCTAGCTCAAAGAGGCGACAATGCAACCAGCTGACCTTCTGTTTTGGCTGAAGACCCAGCAAGAGAGTATCTCACCATCCATTCCAAACCAAAAAGACTGCAAAACTCCAAGTCCCTCCCTACCTCTTACTTTGCATCCCTCTATCCATTGTCCTGGCTTCTTTGTACTCGCTATGGCTAATTCTTGTCAGATAGTTGCTAGCTCCACCCCGCCCCGTGATCCAAGATTGATTTCATTAATACAGTCTTAGGGTTTCACAGTGTAATGAAATATCTCACAACACTGAAGTCACATATGATGAGGGAGATTGATATTGCCACAGCATACATTCATTTGTAAAAGGTCTCCACTGTCTATTATCTGGAAGCTTTATTTTTATTTTAGAGAGAATAATCATAATGAGCACTGCTCAACTAGCTTTGCATGGTAAGACTAAGCGCTGTCTGAGTTTCAGATTCTTTCTACTCAAGATGTTAACATATAATATTGATTTATCACATAGCATTTTAGTAAGAAATTTAAAATGCTGTTAGTATTACAAAAAGATCATTGTTCACTTTATTGCTCTCACACATGCATTTAGACACACACATACTCTCTCACACACATATACATTCTCACATACACTCTTTTACACAGACACACAAACACTCACATACTCCCAAAACACACACAAGTATACACAGTCTTTCAATCCTCTCTCTCAAACACACACTCATATATACACACTAAAACACACATCCTTATACATACACACTCACACATATACTCTTATACATACACATACTCACATTCACATGTACACACAAATTTGAAAGGATATGAAAAAACAAAAATCAGGCATTTTAGCTGATTATAATTCATTATGACGTTTCCATTTCTGTTCCTTTTGTAGATGAGTTTAATTTATCCCTGCATTTTGCTTATGGGGACTTGGAAAATAATTTGGGCAATGCCATGTTACTACAGGATGATTTCTAATTTGTTCAATGATTTCATCCGCTTTTACAAATGAATTTTGCACATCTGATTAGATAGTTATACAGCTAATGTAATTTTTCTGAGTAAAGACACAGAAGTCAAAATCATACTTTGTCAACAATATTATTTTTATTGGAGAGAAAAAGGTTTCCATTCTGTGATCTTCTAAGCCACTTCCTCTCTCTTAAATGTGCAAAAATGAAAGTTGTTCTATGTATTTTTTCTACCTTCAAATCATAATGCTAAATGATAGTTTTCTTTCACATATGTCAGAGCTAGATTATTTCTTATTATTCCACATTTATTCAGCATTTTGTCATTTAGAAACACCACCACTCACTTTATTCCTGATCTTTGTAAATTAATTCTCTGCACAGAAAATTGTTAAATGTATCATTTAAATGAGAAACTGAACAAATGAATTGAAATTTATCAATTGATGCAAGTAAATTTATGAAAAATTATATGATACCTCATTTAACAAAGGTGTATAATCTAATAAGCATCCATTCTTGACAAGCCGAAATTTCTCCTTCTAGGCTAATGTGATTTCAGCTGTTATTCCTTAAGACGTTGCTGAATACTGATTTCTTACCCACAGATCCAGCTGACAGATTTTTCAGTTTGTCTTCTGCAGTGGGAAGCTGAGTGTTCTTCTAAACCTTCATTAGCTATTATACATAAGTGCTAAACTGCTCATCAGGCAGATAGATCATTCTACAAAGCACAGCACTTACTTCCCTGCATCATGCACAGCGGCTCCAAGGAAAAAAAAAAAAAAAAAAACCTCTTCTCAAGTCACACCGAGTTCCTAACAGTGTGCATGCCTAGCAGCTGTTCCACTTGCTGATAGCACTTTCTAAATGGAATTCTTTCCTCAATTCTTCATTATAACAGATAGCAGAGTCAACATGAGTGGTCATAAAAGCACAGAATTTCTAAATTTCCTCTTTTATAAATTAAATACAATAATAATGGTTTCTTAGGCAAACAATGCTTAAATTTCAAAGTTTATTTTAAAAGTACATGAAAAAAAAAAGTACATGACTCCCTCCGCACCACCCACCAGTGTCTATATAACCATTCAACCAAATCACAGACAGTGAGTGGCCACTGCGTGCCAGGAAAGCAAATGAAGGATGAGTGGCACAAAAATAATGGAACTTGTGCTTCTAATTGGGAGAAGGATGGAGAGGAGTGGATACAGGTTAAGAAATCAAGCATGGCAGTGCATGTACAGTGTAGCTATGGGAGGAACAAGTGAAAAACAGTTTTACAGAATTGCTGAGCACACTTAAAAGAGGAGCAAGAGTGTTTGACAGGAAACTCTCATCAGTGTGAAAACAAAGGCAAGGGTCTGGAGGAGGAATCCAAGGCAGGATGAGTGTGGAACGACACCACTAAGGATTAATAACAATGACACCCTTGCCTTTTACCAGGATAAACACTTCAATGCAATAATACACAACATAATGGCAAATTTGAAGTAGAATATTCATAATAAATAAGCTATCAAACATGGATAAAGGCAGGTCATATAACTTGCTTTGTAGTGCAGAGGAATGGGGGCTTACAGCTGGAGTGACTTCTGACTCCTGGCCAGTCTATCCTTCATAACACACTTTCCTGGAGCATCTGAGAGCATTGGAAGGAGGGGTAAGTGCAGGACATGAACTACACTGATATTCTAAAGATAGTAGACTTCTTATTAACTTTGCCACTTAATTTACAGTGGGAGATGAGTGCCTAAGGTCTGTACACTAATATACACAATGCCAATGGAACTAACTCCAGAAAATGGAAAGAAAGGAAATTATACCTTAATCTGGAGTTAAGACATGGTTGTCAGTAGGCATGTAGACAAATCTTGCTATATGTGATTTTTGCTAGTAACTACTGAGGAAAATTATATAAATAAATGACTTTATTTGTTCTTCTTTGCTATGCTAATTTGTTTATTGCTAATCATTTCATATAATTGTCATTTTAGAACATTAAGTAACTTGTTAGATCACAAAATGTTACTTATTTGTGTGTGCATATGTGTGTTTGTGTATATATTGATGTGTTCTAGAAACATTGTTCCCTTGGCTGCATATAGTTAAGGGTATTTTTGTTTTTTTAAAATAATTGAATTAGTTATACCATTCTCACTGTGTATTTTGTGTTTTGAAGATTTTTATACCTTTTTACTTTAGCTACTTAAAATCAAATGAAGTTAATAATATATAAACACTAAATGAATCAAAGACATTTGCTTCATAGTTCATAAGAGTAAAGGACAGATCATTTATCATTGAGATTTTATGACAATCACTGACAGTGTAGAACATGAAATTCTGCCTTGAAGGTGCATCTGAAATCTCACGACTTACATGCTTTGACTAATAAAAAGCAAATAAAGGATTCAACTATTTAATAATATTTTTTAGTTGACTAATAACTCTGAGAACAAAAGATTGAAATATATCTGTCACTCTTTGGGAAAGAATCTGAGAATTTCTATTTTGATTCATTGGATAAATTGTCACCTGTGAAAATTAAACTGTAACCTTGTTCACTTCAGTCATAGAAAACTAGATGTTTAAACTTTGCTATCTTGGCATAAGTCTATGGAAAGCCACATCATTTGAAATCTAATTAGTGTTTAATAAGCCATTAGAAAATGATGTCATTCAACTCCTATAAATTAATCCTGCTCTTTCAACACCTGCTGGTGTTTCTGCATCAGTAATTATTTCATGACAAAAAGAGGACTGAACCAGTTCCTATTAGCATAAGCATCTCTTGTAACTATTATACATTGTTGTCCTCTTGTAGAAATGTTAATCATCTCTTTCTTGCTGAGAGCAGAGAACTTAAGAAAAAATTTTAGATGGTCCTAGGAAGCATCATAAGAGATTTTTTTAAAAGTAACTTTAGTTTATTTCTGGAAGGATGGCTTAGCAGGCAATTTTAACAACAAAGTACTTTCCCTAGAACTATGATATCATAATGAAGTAGAACAATTTCTTTAAATTAAACCTTGGTACAACCCAAACTGTCAAACAATTGTCAAGTGTTTCTTGAACCAGTGTTTAACATCTGGAGTGATGGATTGCTTTGATTTAACATCTACTTTGATGTTTTACCTCATTATCATTTATTTTAGTCATAATATCAAATTCTGCACAAGAAGAAATGATAACTCGCAAGGTTCCTGGGGAATGATATGTCACAAGGTTACTGAGAATCTTAAACAAATGTGTAAATGTAGGGGTTCTTGTCATATAACATAAAGGAAGAAAATGCTCCAATTGCTCTGCTGTATATGAATTTCCCAGAATATTTCTCACTTAGAAATTATTCCAAGTTTTTCAATTTAAGAGGAAAGAGAAATTTATGGTTAACTACATGTATCAATTTGATTTCACCATTATTGGGTTCATAGCCTCATAATCAAATCATTTCAGTTGGCAGAAATGGATATTGGCTTTTTTCCCTCTTATTGAAGATAGATTCCAGTCTCATATAATATATCCTCATTATAGTTTCTCCTCCTTCCACTCCTCCAAGTTCCTCCCTATTCCCTTTCCCTTCAGATCCATTTACTTTCTATCTCTCATTAGTGATGTGGGATTCCTATCTGTAGGCTATGAATATGTTTTATACTCATTGGCTAATAAAAAAGCTGCTTTGTTCTATGACAGGGCAGACAGAGTATAGCTAGGCAGGAAACCCAAACAAAGATACAGAGAGAAAGAAGGCAGAGTCAGTGAGACACCATGTAGTTGCCAAAGGGCAAAGATGCCAGAATCTTAACAGTAGGCCACAGTCGAGGCAGTGAGATGTCTCTGTCAATTCTAGAAGTTTAGAAGTTGCTTACAATTCACTTCCTGTTTACTTAGGTAATATTATATTCTTCAGGAGTCTTTTATGGAACTGAAGACAGATAGTTTTAGTTTTCTTTAGTTATGATAAAAGATATATTAGATATGAAACTTTACACTCACAAAGAAATATCGTAACTGCAATTCTTGTTGATACCTGTTTTATTATGTGTAATTTTACTATGTTAAAGTTAAAACCGTCCTTTTTATTTTGAAAGAAAAGCGGAGATGATATGGGATTCCCCTCTGTATGCTATGAATATGTTTATTACCAATGGTAAATAAATAAATTACTTTGGGCTATGGCAGGACAGAATATAGCAAGGCAGGAAGTCCAAACAAAGATACAGAGAGAAAGAAGGCAAAGTCAGGAAGATGCTATGTAGCTGCTACAGGAGGATGTTGGAACCTTACCAGTAGGCCACAACCTGTGGTGATACATAGATTAAGAGAAAAGGGTTAATTTAAGATTTAAGAGCTAGCTAGGGATATGTCTAAGCTGTTGGCCAAACACTATTAATATTGTTTCTGTGTGATTATTCAGGTCTGGGTGGCCAGGAAATATAAGCACAGTCTCTGTCTACACATTAGAAAAGAAGAGACATCCAAGAGACAACAACCAAATATGACAAAATAAAATGTAATGAGATGAAACAAAAACTGCCATAATGAAGTTGAGCACAGCAACCCAACATGAGGAAAAGAGCCACAAGAGCAGGTATAAGAATCAGAGACACACTGGTTCTCAGACTCAAGAGTCCCATAAAAATACTAAACTAAGAGATATAGGCCCTGTGTTTGGTACTCTACTCTCTGTATAATCATATGAGCCTTGTTTAGTTGATTCAGAGAGTTATGCTCTTTAGGTGCCCTCTATAATCTCTGGCCCTTATAATCTTTCTGCCTTTTCCTCTACAATATTCCCTGAGCTCCGAGGGGAGGGATTTGATGAAGACCTCACAATTAGATTCTTCCAGCATAATGTCTAGCTGTGGGTCTCTGCACCCACTGCCATGTGCTGTAGGAGGAAGTCTCTTTTATGATGAATAGGTAAGTTACTGATCTATGTGTATAGCAGAATAATATTAGGAGATATTTTATTACTAGATTTTATACCAGTAGTGTTAAATTTTATCGTTGGTCTGAGTACTATCTAGTCTCTGTTTTTTGGTTAACAAAGCAGTGTGGAGTATGGGCTCTGCCTTGTAAAGTAGGCCATAAGTCAAATCAAACACCGATTGGTTACTCTTATAAAGTCTTATGTCATCATTTCCTCTGCATATTTTGCAGGCAGTACAGATTGTAAGTCAATGATTTTGTGGCTGGGTTTATTTTCACCATTGTGTTGTTGTTGGTAGATGCAAAGTATCTCTCCACACCAAAGCACTTAGACCATAAGAGTAAAAGCTCCATATAACTCATTGAATTCTTCAAGTTCAATGAGTTCTTTGGGTGTTGTCCTCAGAAATGTGACCCAGCTTTCATTTTGCAGACAACAAACCTTTGTCTTAGAAATAGCCTGGGTTGTTTGGAGATTTCCATAGGTGAACAATTTAGCTGAATGTAATTGTGCCCAAAAGTAGTATAGATGGATATTAAGTTAGATTGATTCCCAAATTTCTGAGGAACTGGCATATTGATTTCCATAGTGGTTGTACAAGTTTGCATTCCTACCAAAAATGGAGGAGTGTTTCCATTTCTCCATATCCTATTCAGCATGGGCTCTGACTTGCTCCATATCTCTGCCAGTATAAGCTATCACTTACCAGTATACTTATTCTGACAGGTGTAAGATAGAATCTCAAAGTAGTTTTGATTTCCCTAATATTGGTATTTTCCTGATGGCTAAGGATGCTGAGCATTTCTTTAAGTGTTTATCAGCCATTTAATTCTCCTATTGAGAATTCTCTGTTTAGGTATATACCTCAATTTTAATTGGGTTATTTGGTTTTTTAATATCTAGTTTGTTGAATATTTTATATATTTTCAGTATTATTCCTCTATTGGATGTGGAGCTTGTAAAAATACTAAAATTCTGTAGGCTGCCACTTTGTCTGAATGACATTATCTTTTCTCTTACAGAAGCTTTTTCAGTTTCATGAGATCCCATTAATTAATTGTTGATCTTATTACCTGTACTATAGGTATTCTGTTCAGTCATTCTTCTTCCATGCCAGTACATTCAAGACTATTCCCTATTTTCTTTTCTCTCAGATTCAATGCATCTGGTTTTATGTTGAGAACGCTGACCCACCTTGACTTCAGTTTTGTGTGGTGTGATAAAATATAATCTAATTGCATTCTCCTACATGCAGACATAAATCTTGACCAGCAGTATTTTTTGAAAATGCTGTATTTTTTTCTGTTCTATTTCTGGCCTGTTTATCAAAAATCAGGTACTCATATGTATGTAGATTTATGTCTACATCTGCAATTGAATTCCATTGACCAATGTGTCCATTTTTCTTGCCAATACCATGTGTTTTTCTTACTATAGAACTGTGCTACAACTTGAAATTGGCAAAGGTTAAACCTTTAGTAGTTCTTTTATTTTTAAGGATTGTTTTAGCTATCCTGTGTGTTCTATTTTCCCATGTGAAGCCGAATGTTGTCTCTTCAAGGTCTGTGAAGAATTTTGTTGGAATCCTCATAGAGATTTTGTGGAATCTGTAGACTGCTGTTGCCACAATGGCGAGTTTCACTAAGTTAATTTTACAAATGCATGAACATAAAAGATCTTTCTATCATCTGATACCTTCTTCAATTTCTTTCTTGAAAGACTTGAAATTTTAATCATAAAATATTTTTATTTGCTTGTTGAAAATACTCCAATGGATTTTATATTATTGAGGCTTTCAATAATAATAATTTGCTATTATTTGTGAAAGGTGTTGTTTCCCTGATTTCTTTCTCAGTCCAACTTTCTTTTGTATATTGGAGGGTGACTGATTTTTTTAAAGCTACTCTTGTTTCCAGATACTTTACTGGAAGGGTTTACATACTGTAGGAGTTTCCCAGTGAAATTTTTCGCATCCCTTATATATATATTATCATATCATCTGCAAACAAGGAAGAACTTGGATTTCTTCCTTCCTAATTTGCATCCTCTTGATCTCCTTGGATTATATTATTGCTCTACATAAAATTCCAAGTAAAATATTGAATAAATATGTAGAGAGTAAACAATCTTATTTTGTTACTGATTTTACTGGAACGGCTTTGTGTTCTCCTTATCTAATTAGATGTTGGCTACAGGCTTGTTGTAAATTACCTTTTATTTTAGGGTATATCCCTTTCATTCCTAGTATCTCCAGGACTCTTAACAAGGAGGGGTGGTGCAATTTTAAAATGCCCTTTCAGCATCATGTCATGATCATTTGCTTTTTGCTTTCTTTTCATTTGTTTATATTCTGGGTTACATTTACTGATTTTCATATATTAAAGTATTACTAAATCTCTGAGATAAAACATATTTGATCATGGTGGAAGACTGTTTCGGTGTGTTCTTGGGGATTCAATTTGAAAGTATTTGATTAAGTATTTGTATATCTAGGTTCACATCAGAAATTGGTCTGTGACTCTCTTTGCTGTGTCTCTCTGTGGTTTCCGTATGAGGGTAACTGTGGCCTCAGAAATGAAATGGGTGATGTTCTTTCTGTTTCTACTTTGTGGAATAATTTGAGGAGTATTGATGCTAACTTTTCTTTGAAAGACTGGAAGAATTCTGTGCTAAAATCATGTAGGCATGGGCTTCTGGTGGTACAGAATTTTAATGAATGCTTCTATTTAATGAGTTGTTGTTATAGATAACTTTGATAAGTGGTACATATAGAGAAATTTTCTTCTAGATTTTCCAGTCTGGGTGAGTACAGGTTTTTAAGTATATCCTTATGGTTCTTTAGATTTCCTTTTGTCTAATGTTGTGCCCCATTTCTTTTCTGATTTTGTTAATTTGGATATTTTTATCCACCTTTTAGTTAATTTAGATAAGTATTTGTCTATCTTGTTGCATTTCTCAAATAACCAATTCTTTGTTTCATTGATTCTTTGTGTTGTTTTCTTTGTTTCTATTTTGTTGATTTTAGCCTTGAGTTTGGTTACATCTTCCTGTCTACTCCTTTTGCATGTGTTTGCTTCTTCTTTTTCAAAAGCTTTCAGGTGTGCTGTTATTTTACTAGTATTTGATTTATCCTTATTTATTTATTTATTTATTCATTCATTCATTCATTTACTTACTTATATTTGGGTACTTAGTTCTATGAACTTGCTTTTTAGTGTCGTATTCAATGTGTCTCATAAGTTTGGATATGCTGTGTATTCTTTTTCATTTATTTCTAGAAAGTCTTTAATTTCTTTCTTGACTTCTGTCTTGATCCACTTTTTTCATTCAGTAGAGGATTATTCAATTTCCAGGATCTGATAAGCTTTTCATTGTTTCTATTGTCAATACCTAGCATTAACCTTGGTGGTTTGATAATATGCTGGGAGTTATTTTAATTTTCAACTATCTGTTGAGCCTTCCTTTGTATCTTATTATATGGTCAATTTTGGGAAAAAAGTCCATGAAAGACAGAGAAGAAGAATATTCCTTTGTGTTTGGTTGAAATGTACAAATATCTGGTAGGCCATTTTGTTTTGAACAAGTTTTAGTTTCATTTTTTGTCTGCTTAGTGTGTGTCTCTTTGACCTTTTTGTTAGAGAGGTAGGGTATTGAAGTCTCTCACTCTCAGTGTGTGAGAATCATTTTGTAAAATTAGCTGTAGTGTTTTGGATGCCCTTGTGTTTGGGCATATTAAGAATTGAAATGCCATCTTGGTGCATCTTTCTTTTGATGAGCATATAGTGTCCTTCTCTATTTTTTTAATTAGTTTTGATGTGAAGTATATTTGTTACACAAGTTTGATTCATAGGTTCATTCAGCTGAAATACCTTTTCTGGATACTTTAAACAATGAAATGTTTATCCTTGATGGTGAGATGTGGTTCTTTTATGCAACAAGATAGACCTTGTTTTTTGCATTCATCTTATTGGTTTGTGTCTTTTAATTGGGGGATTGAGACCAATGATAATGTGAGATGTCAATTAACAATATCTGCTGATCTTTGTTATTTTGTTGTTTTCCTCGGAGGTGGTACTGGTGATGATCATGGTTTATGTGAATGTGTGTGTGTGTTTCCCTTTTGATTTTACTGGTGTGAGATTATATATCTTCTGTATTTTCATGAGCATAGTTAACCTTCTTTGGTGAAGTTTTTCTTCTAGCTCAGTTCATCTTTGTTCAGTGAAATGAACTTCTCAGATTAAGGCCAGTGGATCCTTTATCCATGGCATAAACATAGATATTTAGGAGGTGGTTTATGTCAATTCAGTTAATTAACAGTAGTAAACTTGGCTATATGGCTAAATCTGTCACCACCATGAGATTTTAACAAGCTTTTCATTACCAGATATGGATTGTCTTATATAGAACAGGCCTCAAATGCATATATGTTTATAAATATAATGCCACATGAAGAATTCATTTGACCAGTATGAAGTGACATTTTTTAGTCTAAATTTGATTTGTTTTGGTTTGAACTGTATTATGTCAGATACTAAAATAGCAATTGCTGCTTGCTTTCTGGTCCTGTTCTCTTGGAATGACCATTTGTCCTTTTATATTAAGACAATATTGTACAGAGTCATGAGATAAAGTTCTTGGTGGCAGGAAAATTATGTGTCCTGTTTTTTAATCCAGTCGGCTTTCTTTTGTCTTTTAATTCTGAAGTTGAGACCACTGATTTTCAAGTTTGTCACAGAAAGATGTGTGTTGTTTAATAACATTCTCTTGATTTATTGGTCTGTATTTTGATAGAAAAGGCTCCACTCAGAGTTTTAGAAGGTTTTAGTAAGGGATACATGAGAGAGTGCCTAGCAGGAAGAGCGTGTAGCAGGGGCACCTCCAATCTTAGCACACCAGGAAGCAGAGCACATAAAAGAGAATCAGATAGTGGGAGATAACCTACAAAAGTACACCTTAGTGACCCAATTCCTTTAGTAATGCCCCACCTCCAACAGTTCCACATTTTACCAAACAGCACCACCAGCTGGGGAACAGGTATTCAGAGTACAATCATGTGTGAAGAGTTCAGATGCAAACTGGATTGTCCTCACATGAGGGTCTAATGCAGTGGCATTCAGATGGCAGCTGGGTCAGGAGTCATATGATCAACCTACACTAACACTGCCATTGTTTGCCCTATGCTGCTTCTTGGATATGCTTATTTTTCTCTTCAGTATGAGATATTTCTTCTAGTATCCTCTGTGAGTTTGGCTAGATGATCATGTATTCCTCTAGCCAGCTCTTATCAGGGAAAATTTTTCTTTCTCCTTCAATTTTGCCTAAGAGATTTGCTGGTTGTATTAGTCTGACTTGGCATCTGAGGTCTTTCTGTAGAACATTCGACAAAACCTTTATGGTTTTCAATGTTTCTAGTGGAAATTTAGCTGTTTTTCTTGTAGAGCTACTTTATGTCTGATGTACTTCTCTTTTTGTAGTTTTTGATACTCTTTTTTTTAGTATATAGTTGACTGACTGTTATATGACTTTGTAAATTTCTTAACTAACTCTGTCTCTTTAGATTTCTGTATACCTCTGGAATGTGAATGGACAACTCTTTCTCTAGACTTGGAATTTTTTTCTATAATGCTATTTAAAGTGTTTACTGTGCTTTTGACCAGAATCTTTTTACCTTCATCTATATTCATGATTCATAGGTTTGTCTGTTTATCGTGTCCCAATTTTCTGCTTGCTCTGATATGGTTTTGGTTTTTTCTTTTAGTCTATGTGATCTAATTCTTCTACTATTGCTTCATACTCTGGTGTTCCATCTTCTACTTGATCCATTCTATTGGTGAGAGTTCTCATTGAGTATTTTATTATAGTCTCTGAATTTTTCATTTCAAATTTTAAATCAGTTTCAGTTGTCTTCAATATTTCCATCTCTTTATTGAATTTCATTGTCTGTTGTACCTTGAATTGTCTTCTTCATTTAAATGTTTGTATTTTCTTGATTTATTTCTGTCCTCATTCATGTTCTCTGAGTTATTTAGAGATATTTATAATTTCTTCCCTTAGTCATGAGTATCAATTAGTTGCTTTCATTCGGTACAATTACAATGATAGCAATTTTTGAAGAAGACATTCTCTGACTTTTCATGGTATTTATGTTTTCACAATGAGCTCTTGGTATTTGGATTTAGGATATTGGTTGTGTCTTTTGATATCCATGCCTAGCCCATGTTTGTTAAGTTGAATCTTAGATCTCTATTTGCTATTACTACAGCTTGACAGATTTTTTTAGATCAGATGGGTGATGTCTAAAGTTTTGTCTTTGGTATCCAACGCTGATTTGTGATTGAGCAACAAATTGTTCCAGCTGGAGAAAGGCCTAGTTTATTTTTAATTTCACCAGCAGTATTCTGTAGAATGTCAGTTTTTCCTTGGGTTTGCCAGAAATTCTTGAGGACATTGCATCTAAAATCTTATTTATGTAAATTCTAAAATAATTATTGGAAAACTATTTTGGTAATACTTATAAATATATATTCCTTTCTTCTAGCCTATGGATTGTAGTTATTAACCTCATAAGAAGACTATACTCTTATTACTGACCAAGAGCTAACTGTGATGGATATCCAGAAACTATTTCTAAACTTGATATTTGTATTACATTTGCAAAGTGACTTGTTTCATTATTTCAAACAGGTGCTTAGAAAAACTATTTAAAATGTTGACTCATGGGTATTCATTTTAATAACTGTCTATGAGAGTCATGGTCTTTGCTCTTTACCCAGATTAAGAGGGACAATATCTTCAGGAAACTATATTCTCTGTGACAGCCAGGACATCTCTCTGGCTTTTATAGCTTTTACTAGCCTTCTTGGATAATGGCTTTAAAATGAAAATTTAGAACAGTATATTGTGTTTCATTTCACCCATCAATTCCTATTTTAGAAAACCTTCCCCCTTTGAGCACCATCATCAGCTGGACCACTTGTCCTCGTTTAGGCAGCTGACAGAAGAATGTTCAAAGTCATTCAAAAGCTCTTGTTTGGATCAGTTTTCAAAATATGTTGTAGACTTAGATATAATAGACATTATTAATCCTAACAAATGTATCAGTTGTCATACAGATTTGCAAATTCCTGACATTCTTTGTCTATTATGTCTTTCATTTTTCAGCTTGCACCACCAATAGCAAATAATTCTGAAACCTTTTAAATGTTGCATAATATTAAAGTATTAAGTTATACAAGTAAAGACATTCAGAGCATGGGGAATGGTCTAGCAATAATTATGTTAAACAATGTATTTTTCCTCAAAAATGAAGACTTCTGCCTTCACCTTATTGAGACTTAAAATTTGGTGAAAATCTTACATAAAAATAATCATATTTTACATAAGAGCCTGAAAATAAAACCCACTTTTTCCTACTTTATTTGTGATCAATTCTTTACTGTTTACACAGACTGAAACCATCAGAAGCACACTGAAGACTCTTCAGCGCATAATTGCATTAGGAAGCCTGTGAGTGAAACATGTCTGTTAGTTCAGAATCTTGTGCTGTAGTGAGTCAGACTCACCAGTGTATTTGAAAGACGTGTTCTATTAAATGCTTAGAACTTTTTCATAACTGAAGAATTTCTGATAAATTGTGTGACTGTCATGTAATAAAATATCTACTTCAATGAACTTGTAAGTTCATATTATCTATGCCCAACGGATCATATTTCATGTGTGCGGTTTGGAGAAATAGCAATGATAGCCCCTTTTAATTCTTATTTTAGTTAGACAGCTGATCTTTGAACACCAACTTCACTCAAACTTGCGATAAATACATGGAAAGTTAATATTTGTTCAAAAGATAGCTAATGTCATTTGCCCATAAGAACGATGATAAAAATTTGTGATTATCCAAACTTAATCCAGATGCAATGCTGTGGGAGCTCTTTTTTCTGTAGAGTCTTAAAAGGTGAGCACTTTAAAGTTGAGAGCCAGCAGTCATCCTGAAGATTGGGCTGAAGTCCAGGCTGAGGCAGCATGAAAGGACTTCTCTTTCCTATGTAAAGAAAGGCCCCTGCTAGGTGAATTCTGTTTGAGAAGATTTCACCACAGGAATTCTCTAGGAATAGTTCACGGGGTTCTCATTCTTCTGCCAGAGCCAGAAGAGGAATTTCTCAAAACTTAAGCAGGAGCACATGTTGAGTTTCTGTACTCAAAAGCTATGATTAAGTGCTATTTTTTCTACAAGCAATGCTTCCCAATGAATTCATACCTTCATGAAAGTCTACATTCCATTTGTCATTCAAAGGTCCCTTCCAGACAGTGCTGCCTTGTCTTTTAAGCACTCATGGAGCCCAGGATGGGACTTTCATTTTGCCCATCTCTCCAGGTTTCATGATTATTCTTGGCACAAGAACTTGGGTATGCTACACCTGAGATATCTTGCTAATCTTAATTTGTTGCCATTTACTTATTATGAAACCAGGACCTTCAAACTTTTAAATTATTTCACATCACCACAAAACTTCACCCCCACGTATGTCTGCTTTAATTGGCAGACTCTTTCAATCTCCGTGTTTCCTTAAATAGCAAAGGACACGTGAGGCTGGTCATACAATATTATCATACAATGCTGCAAACCTATCTTGTGTCCTGTGGTAGAACACCCACAACCTGCACTCGCCAGTGAATAATCTTCATTTCATGCACTAACACGGTTCATCAGTTTCATCTCTGCTCAGTATGTATATGACTCTTTAGGTCACAGTTGCCTACATAGGGTAGGAAGTCTACATACTCCTATTCCTTTATAGATAAACAGACTTCCTATCACCTTATGAGAATCTTTACATTGATAACAGCACTTCATTCAAAATTTAACTCTGTTGAAGTAGATGAACATTAGGAGCTCTAGAACGTCTTCATACTTTACTATATTTGTTTGTTTTTGAGGAAAAAAGACTTAAAGACTCAATTCTCAATTTAAAAAAACATAAAAGGGAGAAAAATGTAATAGTCTGAAAAAGCATGAGCTTTGCTCCCTGCTCTTGAATTGCTCCACACCTGATGACTTATCTCTGCCTTAAAGACTTTGGCCCAGATGAGTTTATAACACTCTTCTTGCTATAGGGAGAAAATTACATAGCTTCTTTTTCCAGCGTTAGGTGCAAAGGTTGTGTTTTCATATTATAAAACTGGACTCAACAGACAATTATCTCTGTAATCCTATTACCTCTAAGAGGAATGGCTCAATGTCAAGTATATTTAAAATATTGTACTATTTTAGCATATGCCATCCAATATTTAATGGCTTTTTTCCAATGAGCACATACAATATATAAAATCTATAAGTTATTTGGGACTAACTGTATACAACAATACATCCTGTGTTTCTACAGAACGTAAAGTTACTTAGCAACAATGTCAGACTTAATATAGCTTTCTTGTCTTTGAACCTCAAAACAGTGATGAATTTCTGTTTCCAAAACATTAGCATTGGCAACACTGACAATTCAAGAATACAAAAATCCCTGCTTTTAGTTATCATTTTAAAGTTGTGACATTTCCTTAATATAACACCCAGCCCTCAAGACCCTTCTTTATTTTTGGAAAGATAATTTCACTGTTTAGAAATGTGTCTATCTAAACGTTGAAATTTTCATAAGAATGTTAGAAATTATTTTTGTTGAGTGACTGACAGTCTGTAAAGACCTTAATTAGACTATTTAAAGAAAATGGTATCTTAAACTTAGCAACCTACTCCTTAAACCTTGTCAATAAAAATTTTATAGAATAATACTTTAAATATCATTTCTAACAGTGTATAATAAAACATTTTGTCATGTGATCTAGCTTTAACCTTAAATTAATTCTGCATTTTTGAAGAACTGTTTCATTGATGAATAATTCGGTACTTCCTAGAATACATGACTATAAACATTTTTATTCCACTGACCTGCACCAAGAAACATTAAAATAAATAGCTCCAGAAATCCACCTGATACATATTTGCAACTTTGTCATCAAACCTCCCTGACATGTCATATTTACCATGGAATCTGCAGAATTATACATTGGAGAATTTTGTCAGCAATCTGAAGTTACTGGAGGAAGGGAGTTTAGAAAGAAGCATCTAGAACTGTGTACTAAATTGCTGAAATGTGATTTCACATCTGTGGGCTGAGTAACAGGCACTGAACTTTTGCATGTCTAATGTTTTTACTTCCCTCGCCACTGTAATTTTGAAAAATAATCAGCTACAGAATTGGAATTTTAGAAAGGACAAATGTAGCCATTCAGTTTGGATAGTGTGAGAAGCACTTACCTGCCTGTTAAGCTATTTGTTGTTGTTGTTGTTTATTGAGACAGGGTTCTCTGTGTAGATTTTAGAACCTGTCCTGGAACTCACTCTGTAGACCACACTGGCCTCGAACTCACAGAGATTCACTTGCCTCTACCTCCTGAGCACTGGGATTAAAGGCATGTGCTACCATTGCCCAGATATGCCTCACTACTGCCAGGCCTCACATGCTACTTTCATCATCATATTCACACAAACATGTTACAGGTGTGTACTGCAGGAAAAGTCCCCCTGACTGCAATAAAATGGAAACATTGCAATTTGTTATTTTTTACTGCCTGTTTTTGTATCCTTACTTTATAACATTAAAATACAAAAACTGACACAAATTTACCTTTCCAATTTTCCTTTCCAATTATGTTTGTGTTGTGAGAAGCTATGAGAATCAAATGAGATTATGAATAGAAATGGCTGTTTTAATTTCCTCAGTCCAAAAAGTGCAACCATTTTTTATCAAGAATTGTGGTTTTTTTTTTTTTGTTGTTGTTGTTTCTTAATGCATGGACAGTTTCCAGAAGTAGAAACTATTGGAGATTCACTTACTCATGAACAGAATCAGATCCTTTCCAAGCAAGTCATAGATTACCCCCCGATCGGATAAAATGAATGACGCAGGAGGAAATGAAGTGATGATGCACCTGACTAATACAGAAGGAAGTTCAGCTGAGCCATGTCTCATGGGCACTATGACTATGTCTTTAGTTATAGTAGTTTACACTGAGAACAAGAACCAGAAAACATACTCTCTTGCAATATCATACAATAGGGCATCTACCTATGTCTAAAGTATTGCATTTGAACTTGGTGCCATGTTGAGATTTCCATGATCATCTCTAAAAGAAGTATAGGAGAGAAACAAATTTTAAATCATTGAAGCCTCTCTACCTGAAATAACATGTTCTTGTAGAAGAAGTTGTTAATTTCATCACTTTCTGCTTTTCTTGTTCTTGAATCCATTAATATTCATTCCATCCAACCCTTTCATACCAAATCCTTTCACGAGAACATCAAAGAATTGCATTGTCTTCTGAACTCCAAGTTCTTTGAGGCTGAAGAATTTTCTAAGTCATTTTACATCCATATTTATTATAATAATTGAGTTTTAACATGATAAGAATAGTGGAGAATCAGGCAAGCTTTTCAAGTATTTAGAAGTTACCATTTTTAATTAGGGACTGTATGTATTCCAGTTATAGGACTTAAATTAAAAGAAGGAAGCAGATTAACAAAAAACGTGTAAACATTTGTAAGCACATCTACTGTGTCTGTGAAACTGTATTTAATATTTGAAGAATGAAGGTTGCTTTTGATGAATGAAGACTCTTTGCACTCAGATCTGAAGGATGCACTTAGAATGAGGGTAAAATATGGAGCTAGAATCTATCTGAGTTTCCTGGATGTAATTTATGCAGTGGTGTATCTGAATTTTTAGCTACAATGTATAGATTGTTTCCTAGTATGAGTAAATTTCAACTAAAAATAATACATTGCCATTCAGTGTTCTTAACTGATTTAGTTCAGTCTAAACATTTTTGTGTTTATTATTGACTGCATATGTGTGTGTGTGTTGTAATCTGCCTTCCTATTATCTATTATTATTTCCATATTAAGTATGGCAGATCCAAGTTAAGATGATCCCAAAAGGCCCACTGTGTTGTAATCTTTCTTCATGTATATCAAATGCTGCTATGATATTCATCCAATAGAATACAGAAAAGCTAATTACACAGATAACATCATTGCATCTTTAAAAGACTATCTTTTCTGTCTTAGAAATAAAGAATAGTGTTCCCAATAAATAGTAAGTCATGGTGTGACTTGCTTATGGTAAAGCCTGTTCCTTACCGCCCTTACATTTTTAGATTATTATTTCTCTCTAGCCCATCAACCTCTCTCCCCCCACTCTCTGCCACCTCCCCCATCCTGTACTTGCTCACCATAACGGTGCCCACCTAGCCTAGTGCTAGGGTCTCCTGGTTGGCATGGAGCTGTTGTTTTCCTTTAGCAGGCCTAGGGGTAGAAACCCTGGCTGGTGCTTGGTTGAGTCCTGCGCACACCAGCTGAAAGGCATAGATCAAAGCATTTGATACATGTATAGTTTAAAGCCATTAAACGTGTTAAGTTGTTATGCCTTGACACAGAAGTAATGAATTGTGTTATCAAAGAAATCCTTTTTTTTATTCATGATGATTTTATTCCTCCTCTCCTGGAATCATTCTTATCTTTTTTTATTGATTTTATTGATCTATACATTTTTCTCTGCTCCCCTCCCGGCATCTCCCCTCCCTTTCAACCCTCTCCCACGGTCCCCATGCTCCCAGTTTACTCAGGATACCTTGTCTTTTTCTACTTTCCATGTAGATTAGATCCATGTATGTTTCTCTTAGAGTCCTCATCGTTTTCTAGGTTCACTGGGATTGTGATTTGTAGGCTGGTTTTCTTTGTTTTATGTTTAAAAACCACTTATGAGTGAGTAAATGTGATAATTGTCTTTCTGGGTCTGGGTTACCTCACTCAATATGAGGTTTTCTAGCTCCATCCATTTGCTTGCAAATTTCATGATGTCATTAATTTTCTCTGCTGTGTAGTATTCCATTGTGTAAATGTACCACATTTTCCTTATCCATTCTTTGGTAGATGGGCATTTAGGTTGTTTCCAGGTGCTGGCTATGACAAACAATGCTGCTATGAACATAGTTGAGCACATGTCCTTGTGACACAATTGAGCATCTTTTGTATATATACCCAAAAGTGGTTGTGTTGGATCTTGAGGAAGGTTGTTTTCTAATCTTCTGAGAAATCGCCACACTGACAGTCAAAGGAATTGTACCAGCTTGCATTCCCACCAGCAATGCAAAAGTCTTCTCTTTTCCCCACAACCTCTCCAACATAAGTTGTTATCAGTGTTTTTGATCTTGGCCATTCTTACAGGTGTAAGATGGAATCTCAGAGTTGTTTTGATTTGTGTTTCTCTGATGACTAAGGATGTTGAACATTTTCTTAAGTGTCTTTTAGCCATTTTAGATTGCTCTGTTGAGAGTTCTCTGTTTAGGTGTGTACTCTGATTTTTATTGTATTAATTGTTCTTTCAATGACCAATTTCTTGAGTTCTTTGTATATTTTGGAGATCAGTCCTCTGTCCAATGTGGTGTTAGTGAACATCTTTTCCTATTCTGTAGGCTGTCATTTTGTCTTGTTGATCATGTCCTTTGCTTTACAGAAGCTTTTCTGTTTCAGGAGGTCCCATTTATTGTTTCTTTCAGTGTCTGTGCTACTGGGATTATATTTAGGAAGTGGTCTCCTGTGCCAATGAGTTCAAATGTACTTCCCACTTTCTCTTCTATGAGGGTCAGTGTGGCTGATTTATTTTGAGGTCTTGGATTCATTTGGACTTGAGTTTTGTGCGTAGTGAAAGATATGGATCTATTTTCATTCTTCTACATGTTGATATCCAGCTATGCCAGCACCATTTGTTAAATATGCTTTCTTTTTTCCATTTGATATTTTTTTGCTTTTTTTGTCAAAATCAGGTGTTCTAAGGTGTGTGGATTAATACTTGGATCTTCAATTCAGTTCCATTGGTCCTCTTGTCTGTTCTTATGCCAGTACCAGGCTGTTTCCAGTACTGTAGCTCTGTAGTAGAGTTTGAAGTCAGGGATTGTGATGCCTCCAGAAGTTCTTTTATTGTACAGGATTGTTTCGGCTGTCCTAGGTTTTTTGCTTTTCCATATAAAGTTGAGTATTGTTCTTTTGAGGTCTGTGAAGAACTTTGCTGGGATTTTGATGGCCATTGCATTTAATCTGTAGATTGCTTTGGTAAGACTGCCATTTTTCTATGTTAATTTTACCTACCCAAGAGCATGGGAGATCTTTACACTTTCTGGTGGCTTCTTCAATTTTTTTTCTTCAAAGATTTAAAGTTCTTGTCATACAAGTCTTCCACTTGTTTGGTTAGAGGTACCAATACAGAAGCACAACCAATTAAAAATGCACTGTTGCCCCAGTCTCAAGGGACACATCTACAGTACAACTCCTATTCCTAAGGCTTTGGGAACATTATGGAGAGAGAGCAGAAAACCCATAAGAACCACAAGAACAAGAATTTTGCTGTGAGATTGTGTCTCCTAAACATGTCAGAGAGTCTACAACCACAATTTTCATGACTACCTAAACATTAGTTGAGCAAGGATAATATCAGTGATCATCTTAACAGTGTAAGGGGAAAGCTTATGGAGACATCTACACTAAACAGAAAACAAAATAAACTAATGAATGCTGAGAGCGATAAAAAATGGTCTTTCCTAAGGAAAAGCACACCATCTTGGTATCCAGTACAAAATGCTTGGCCCTATATACATGAAAACAAGCATATTACACAGATAGAGAAGATTTATCATGCTATACTTATCATTTTAGGAATATATATATATAAAATATGTATGTACGTATGTATGTATTCCTAAATATATACATATACATGGGTACATGGAAAGATTTTGAGGGAGGAAATGATGGAAGAGAGAAACAATATACTATAACCTGAAAAGAATTAAAAATACTATATTCCTGGATGTTGGGATTGAATTCACAGATTGTTTTTTCCTCCCTGCTCCTTTTATGTTTTCTACCATTGTGTTGCCACAGAAAGACTGCAAGAACCTAAATATCTGGTTAAATGGATGTATCTCCTCTTGAATGGAACAAGGGGCATTGTATCGAGGAGTCACCACGGTCCACAGTACACTCCACAGCTCTGCTCCATTGCATTTTTTAGAGAATTGTAGCAGGTACCAGGTCCAGATCTGTGGAGCTGGGGGCAATAATGTGACACGAGGCTCTGTAAGATCCTGGGCTGAGCTGTTTCATAACTTGTGTGTTTGAAAGCTTCTGCTGATTTTTCTACATGTGGAGAATCGTTTCGCCTTATTTGCCACTCCAGTTTTCTTGATTTCAAACACTCCACTCATAGAAAATTTCAAGCACTCTACTCTATTCAGATACAAGGATGTCTACTATGCACTGAAAGAATGCACTCTGCCATCAAGAATTTTTTGTAGACAAATTCGGCCTTGAAGACAGAACCTTCGGGGGCTCGGGTAGCATCTGCTACTCAGCATCCTTAACTCTAAGATCTCTGTACCATTTTTCAGAAATGCCCAGTTCTGTCAAATGTACCAAGTCTCTGTACACAATTATTAGGTACAATGTCACATGGCTGACACACCCCTCACTCATTCAAGGGGAAATGAGTATCTATTGCTCTGGTTACTTCTGCTTTCCGGGGAACCAAAACTACAGTTACTGATTACTGCTTCACTCTCTGTTGTATACTAATCAAATAGCAAGTTAACAGGGCTTTATTCTCATGAATACTGTTAGACTATTTTAGGTCCCATTTTAAGAAACCTATGAGGCATCATCACTTTATGCATATGTGGATTCCTGGCCCTAAATGTTTACCCCATACTTCCCACCAGCCAAGGACCACAGAACTTGGAAGGAGAGGAGGCAGAAAGATTGTAACAGCAGGAAGATGAAGAGAGGTGTTGTGAAATGATGGCTTCAGGACAGGACTGGACCAACACTCTCAGGAACTATTACAAAACCTGCACTAGGTCAAGGCAGCCAAAACTCCAGCCAGATGAGTTAGATGATCTCTAGACTTTACCCTTTACCGAGGAATAATCTGGATTGATAGGTTACCTAGCAGGGAATACTGATAAGATTTCAATGTTTCAGTAAATGGTCCCACAATTATGCACAAATGGGCACCACTAACTGAACTAGTAAAGTTATAAAATCAGGATGATGTTGGCCTGAGTACATCTTGGTGGATGGGGTAGAGGTGAAGGTGATCAACATGATCGTATTCCAATGTAGTCATGTATAAAATTCTCAATAAATGTAGGAAAAATGAAATGAAAAATATTTTAAATTTCAAATTGCCATTTATAAGACTGTATATGCTTTTACTATCTTTTTTATAACTTTCAGTAGAATATGTTTCTCTGTTGACTAAATGTAGTAGATGAGTGTATTACAGCTTGAATTAAGTTTTCCAAATAAATAATCACATCATATGCTCTTATGATCTTGTTGAATAAGCCTTTTCTAAAGTCAACACATCTGTGTCAATGATACTACAGATTCTCTTATGACAGCTATAGCCTTCACCAACCCTAAAAATAAACTGCCAAGGAGAATTGGTGACAAGTTACAGTATTTTCCTGGCATAGTGGAAGGAATAGGTTCAGTCCTCAGATCTGAAAAAAAATTAAAGGGTAAGTGAATAAATATTCAACTTACAAGGTAATGACTGAAACACACTGAAATTCCTTATTTTTCTACAGCACAGCTATTTAATTCCCCATACCATGGCTGCTACAGGCATTGCTTTATGCCTTTATTTGTTTTGTGGCTATAGAAGTTTAGGCAAACTCTTCTAGAATGGGATATGTCGCTGAAAAGAAACTGAACCCTGGCTCAAGATTGTAATGTCTCACACTTGCTTCAGAATAAACAATTCTATCATTTATTCTACAATGAAATCTGTATTTTATCTTTGCTGTCTGATAACATCACATAAAATTAATAGAAGACAAATGTATAGTTTGAGATAAAAACACAGTTTTCAGGTAGTAGTTAGTGATAGTACAATTTCAAATCTAAATCTGCTTAGAAAATTGAGTCTATTGATGGATAAAATCATTATCTTGCGAAAATCTGAAAAATATATGGCTATATGATTACCAAACTGTTTGATATTATATGCTATTTGACTATATAAAATATGTGTGCTATAAGTGTATTTGTGCACACAATTGTACACGCTTATATTGTTTGTCCATCTGAAAGCCAGAAGTCAATGTTTGGTGTCATCTTCAATCATTGGCCACCTAATTTTTTGAAACAAAATTCCTTTGCTTAATGGAATTCTTTAATTTTACTAGACTACCTGACTTATGAGCTCTGGGGATCTAGCCATCACTCCTTTTCCAGTACTGAAATTAAGATGTGCCCCCCTGTTCCAGCTTGATGTGTGTTCTGTGCTTTATGGAGGTCTTTCCTCAAACACTTAGAATGTATCTTGAAGGCAAATATTAGAAAATAAGAAATGATTTTGAGGAAACTGTGAGGATCAGAAAGAGGAGTCTGCTGTTAAGGGTACCTAATTCCAAGCATCCAACCTGAATTCAATTTCTAGAACCATATATTGGGAGAGCCAGCTCTTACAAGCTGCCTTCTGAACTCCACATGTGCACCACACTATATATATATAGTGGTATAGTGCACAGGGGATTAGAATGAAAGTGTGTCTTGATTATTTTTACCTCCTTATAACCTGAAAGTCATGAACTTATGTGCTTGTGTTTTCAGATGGTATGGTATATGGATGGTTTGCCTAATCAAGATTTGGCCCTTATTATTCCATTATCAAACTGTATTAAAGAAGCATTTCTGACTGCAGAATTCATAAATCATCTCAGATACAGTTGAGACAGTCCCTTGGATGTCTAATCGGAATCTTACAATAGTTTATCAATCTGCTTTGCATTTCTGTGATTAAATACTTGGCAGAAACAACATATGGAAGGAGCTATCTGCTTAGGCTCATAGCTTCAGAGGTTTCAACCCATGGTCTCTGGACATCGTGTTTCTGAACTCATTCTAAGGCAGAATACCGTGGAAGTGAGAACATATGTTGGAGGGATTTCTTTGTGGCAACAGAAAACATAAAAAAGAAGAAGAAGAAGAAGAAGAAGAAGAAGAAGAAGAAGAAGAAGAAGAAGAAGAAGAAGAAGAAGAAGAAGAAGAA
>PVIU01010175.1:0-71652 GCA_004026605.1 Ondatra zibethicus
TCTATCATGAAGAGGATTGCTCCAAATGCAGAAAATGATTCTCTGATGCAGGTCAGATGGCATGGTTAGCACTGGAGAAGTCCTTCCTCATGGTGGCAGGTTCACAAACAGCTAGACACACAGAGATGAAAATAATAGAAGACGTAATACAAGAATAAACGACCCAGCACCTCATTCTACAGTGAGTTCACACATCAGTGCCCCTGGAATAAATTGAGAGCATATCATTAAAGCTGTGTCTTCACATCCCACAAGGACATAGGCTAGATCACCCAAAGAAGAAAACATCGATGTGTCAAATGTACATGTAGGTGGCCTGCGGCAATAAGAAATAGGCCTTCATTCCATCCCATTAATATTTTATCTGAATTGCATTTTCCCTTGTAGTCTGTGATCATACAAGGCTGAGCTATCCACAGTCAGGATGCTACTTGGCCTTTTTAGATTTATTCATCATTGTCTCCAAATGAAACAGTTAAATTTTATGCAGCAATACAGCATAAAAAGCCAGAGATCTTGTCGTGTGTTTTCAAAAGTAAATCATTGTCATCCATCCAGAAAAGCAACATAATGGAACATTTAAATTTTGTCACTGAAAACCTTCAACACATGGAGATAATGCTGAATATGTAGGTGTTTAATATTTTTAATGCAGAATGATGTTAAATAAATATTTACAAGTGTTTACTTTAAATTCAAAATCAGTTACTGTGTGAAGCCAAAACATGTAGGAAAGAGGTATTTAGAATATTTTCTTTTTAAATTTGAAGCTGGCTAAGGATCAAGACTACGACACACTGCAGGCAGAAGTCGCAGGAAGGCTGGAAGGAGGCAAGAAGGACAAAGATTCAAACAAATTTACAGAACAGGATTTCCCACTTACAGACATTTTGAGATCATCCCACCCCACCTGCCTCCCTGGGTATCTCAGAAGCCACCTTAGCTAGATGGCTCTCATAGCGCAGAGTGGTACTGTGACTACAGATGAATGTCCATCCTCCGCAGCCTGCAGTGCCCCCAGAACACAGCTGTCAGTGACCCCGGACACGGTCAAGGCAGTGCTCTCTCTGCCGTTCACCTCTGTGGTGGAAACCCTTGTGATTAACACCTGCGTGATATTATGAACTGCAGGATTGACTCCAAGCAGTGGCTACCACATCTATTTATGAATGCAGTCAATAGACACAGGATGTACAAAAAGGAACGAAGTATTAAATTCCACATGGCTGGGGGAGGGGAGTTGAACTGTGCAGGGGAAGCTGCAGAATCCTCCAGTGCTTCCCTCCCCCACCCAGCTGCTCTTTCTGGCTCTCCTTTAGCAAAACTCCTCCTCTCAGGGATCTGTGAGGTCGGCTCCTGTCTGGCTCAGGCTTAAGTGCTCCTCGCGTTCTTCCACATACTTTCCCTCTGTCAATGGCATCCACATAAGGGTGGTGCCCAGAGTCCCTGTGCAGCTATGCCCAGCCCTGGTGACTGGGTCCAACTGCTTACCTAGCAGTGCCCCTGGCTTCCAGAAGTCATCTCCAACCCACATGTGAAGACTGTAACTTCTGCCTCCAAATGTTTCTTTTCTCAATTTTCCCATCACCCAAAATGTCATCATGACCCATCTCCCAGGCCCCAACCTAGGCATCCTCCATCACTAATCGGCATCTTTCCTCCCAGGCAAGCCACATTCTGCCTGTTATCTTGAGAGCATATTCTGGCCATAAGCTCTCCTGCTTCTTTCTTCATCTGAGCTATGCAGATCTTGTCTGATGTGCAGCACTGCAGACAGTACAGTCTCCAGTCCGCCAGGGCTCCAATCCCAGCGCTGCCACTTACCAGCTGAGGCAAATCTATTTCCCGTTCTTTCGCAGAACTGCTGATAAGCTTAGGGTGTGCTGACACAGAGCAAACATTGGCGGACAGGACCCTGGCCCCATCAGAGTTTATCTTCTTTGTGGCAGCCAGGGTGAAGGGACATAAACCAGACCTAATCACTCCTGTGTTACATACTGCAGTGCCTGCCCTCCTTTGGTTGGCAAAGACCTCCACATTCCCTCCTGGGTCTAAAGCACGGTCGTGGGATGGCATCTGTTTCCAAGATGTTCCTGAGCCGTCGAGATCACCAGTCACTGCACCTCGTGTTTCGCAACACCCAACACATTCCTCCATGGACTGCTTCCTCCCACCCTATTCCTTCCCCTCCCCTCTGTGTGTGTGTGTGTGTCTGTGTCTCTGTGTGTGTACCCTTTCCTCTCCTTCTTCCCTCTCGCCCCATCCCTGCCTCTTTCTCTTGGCTAACCCCATCCCTCTTTACCTTTCCCCCTTCCTCTCCCCCTCCCTCTTCTTCATGATCTCCGAGCCCCAGCGCAGAATAACCTCTAACTCTGGATGGAAAGATGTAGAAGGCAGGGATACAGCAGGGACAGACGCCGAGCGAGGGAGGTATGCCAGGGAAGAGAGGGCCCAGCTGGACCACATGAAACTGATGACCAGACATGGAAGGGAACCCGAACTTTAGAACTGAACTCTGCATTTTACAACATGGAGATCCTAGGTGACTGCAACAAGGGTCCAAATCAATAGAGAAAGAGATAGTGGAATCTCAAAGGAAGGAATTTGGGAATTTAAAAGTATCTTTATTTAAAAAAGAAGAGTTCATGCCAGGTGGTCGTGTGCATGCCTTTAGTCCCAGCTTTGAGAGGCAGAGACAGGTGACTCTCCAGGTTCAAGGTCAGCCTCATCTACAGAGTGATTTCCAGGACAGCCAGGGCTACACAGAGTAACCCTGTCTAAAAATGAAATAAAATAAAACAAGCAACAACAACAATGCATTCCATCAGTGTTGTTTCAATTGTTTTATAGAGGACAAGAGAATGGGTGGGGTAATTGTAAGCAGAAAGAGCAAGTCTGGCTTTGCTGCTGTTGTTGATTTCGTACACTGAGGCTGTTAAAGGCAGGCTTCTGTGTTGGTGGTAATGACCTTGAAGGAGGTGGAGAATTTGTGGTGCAGTAGAAGCCTTACTGGACAAAGTTCCTGAGTAGGTAGAGGTATATGGGTCAGTCAGGAGGGCTGGCCTTTGAGAGGAATGTGCGCATGTCTCCAGCAGGAGCTGTTAAACTTGAGTGTGCGTCAGACATCGCTGATCATCAGGCAAAGGCAGGCAGAACATGTGAACACAAATGATGGTTAAAATGAGGTATGGTACAGGGTGTGCTCATAGTCCTTGGGAATTCCAGAAAAGACAAAGGGTTGGTGAATCTGGGAGAAATGAGGAGCAAAATGAGCCAGGGTTCTTTGTCTGACAAACCTAACCTTGCTAACAGCCCATCATGAATCCTACTTCAATGCTGTGGTGCTGATTCCTGCCTCAGTTTCCATCCTGCTGCCTTGTTCTATGCTCAGTAAACTTGCTGGCTCTGATATTTACACAAGCCAATTCCTGAAAGTAAATCAAGTGTGTGCGTGTGACTGTGTGTGTATGTGTGTGTGCA
Source organism: Ondatra zibethicus (assembly GCA_004026605.1). NCBI lineage: Eukaryota > Metazoa > Chordata > Mammalia > Rodentia > Cricetidae > Ondatra > Ondatra zibethicus. The sequence continues at coordinate 3,481 of PVIU01010175.1, forward strand.
TGTGTGTGTGTGCACACTCGAAATCTTGTAGGCATGTGTGGTGATCTAGTCACACTGACATGGTGGTGCGACTTCCCAGTAGTTCTTAATCTTCATCTTTTGAAGCACGGATTAGCTCACTCCATGTCTCTGCTTCGCTACCCAACACAGTGGTAAGGCTAAGCTTCGTGTTCAGACTTCCGCATCTCTTTTGGTGGCAACTCTACCTTAGCAGTCTTCCAGTCTTCAAGCTTCTCAGTCATCCTTAGCCTCACTAATTCATTGCCAGCAGCTGTACACTGTGAAGTCTGCCTTTCTCACGACTTCTAGTGTCCTGATGCTTGTCGCTGGCACCAGCCTTTTTTCCCTGTAGCCACTGCATCCACTTTCAGCTTTGATGATCGATGGTAGCTGATCACAACCCAGCTACCAGAGTGACCCTCAGAACATGGGATCTAAAGCAAACTGTTTCTGCGTGGTAGGCTTCACTGCACTACCAACTGCACAGCACCTAGGTCCTAGGCCCCACTGTGCTCCCAGGCCTGATCGGGAGCCGCTTCCCCCATGACTCGGGAGAATATTCACTCTGACCATGCTGGCCGCCCATGCTCCTGGAGCGCAGCAGACATAGTTTTCCCAGGGCTTAGACTCCTGAGTTCTTTCACTATCTCAGATGCTTTCCCCTAACCCCCTCATATCAACTCCACCTCCTTCAGGTCTTCATCCAAATATTCATTCTCCATCGGGCTCCCTGGGCATGTCACTTAAGCCTATAGTGACCCATCCTGCTCAGCTTTGACTGTCCCTGCCCTGGTCTTCTCTTCCTCGTGTCTGTGGCCGTCTCACCTGGGTCCCCACTGCCCCCTCCCAGCCTCATTGCACTTATTATCCAGCTGTTCCTTCAAATAATATGGATGACTCCTCTGTGTGTGTGTGTGTGTGTGTGTGTGTGTTTCTCCCTTATATTTCCCAAACACACAGAATAACTCCTGGTCCATATTTGAGGAATGGATGCTTTTGTCTATATGTTTTCTAATATGTTGATTCTATCTATCTATCTATCCATCTATCTATCATCTGTTTATCTATATCTATCTATCAATCATCTATTTATCTATCATCTATCTATTATCTATCTATCTCCTCCCTCCTTTCTTTCCTCCTCTCTGCCATTAGATAATGAGGCACTCGCCTGTGCCTCTGGCTAGCAAGTGTCTCTTCCTATCCCTCCACACATACAGACATCCAGAGCTCATGTTCCTCTGAGAAGGCATCCTGCCGAGAAGCCTCACTCTCAGTCAGCCCTGACCTCACTGGGATAGATCTGAACCTTGGAACCCCGGAGGATGTGGGGAGACCCCTCTGCACACCACACATGATGCCTGAATGTGGGTTCTACCTGTTGCTCAGTCTCCAGCCACCACAGAAGGGACATTGTGTCCTCATTATTGATGCACATATTAGCTAGGAACTAAAAATTGTGCCCAAGGAGCCCAAGCCTTCCTTCCCTGTGATTCAAACATCTCTCAAAGGCAAGCGTTATTCCTTTTCTTTGTAATGCTGGATCTACGCATTTCATCTTAAAATGAAAGGCCCTGGCTTATAGAAAACATCCTGGGGAAAAGAGGGAGTAATGATTATCTGGAAAATCCTGGGGTAAAAGGCAAAGCTTTTACAAGCTGCAGTAAAATCCAGGAAACCTTCCCCCAAAGAAAAGAAGTAGGGAGGACAAACTCTCAGCAAGAGGGAGGCGCATCCTGGCTCTCCAGCCGGAGTTACCAGGGCTGACAAATGTTTGCAGCTGTCTCTGGCCTCTGGTCCCCCTTGCCATGTAGAGGCCTGTTTCCTGTCTTCATCAAAGCTCCGCAGCCCCATCGCCTTCGCCTGCCATACTCCGTTGGCTTGTGGATACTCCATTAACTTTTAAATCCAGCCATTTAAATGCTTGCCTAGCCTGGCTCTCCTTTACCTCAAAGAAGCATCATTATAACATGTGTCTCTCCTCCACTCGTCATTTCACTTAGGCATCTGGGAAGATGATCTCAATGATTCTACTTTAATTCCTTGGCTCTTTAAAAAGGCCATAGTGCCCACAAAACAAAGTAGGCTGTGAGATAGGCCCTTCATCTAACCACATCTGGTCAGCTCAGCCTGTGCAGCCGCCCTGCTGGCCCAGCCAGGAGCCTCCTCCCGGCCCAGATGGCCTCCAGAGCATGTCCATCTGTCCTCTGCTGTGAGGCCAGGGTTCTGTTTACTATAGGCACACATGCCAGGATGGTCTTTCTCTGGTCTAACCTGCAGTGTGAATTCAACAGCCCATATCTGTCCCCCTTCTTGATGAAAGGGCCATCCTGGTGTCCCCTAGAATAAAGGAATCATGGGACTTGTGGACAGAATAAGATTGTTCTTTTCTGTCTTGGTTACTTCTGGTGCTTTAAACAATGACTGGCAAGATGATATGATATCCCATTGGGAAGAATAATGCGTCACTAAGGGCCCACACGCTGACCCGACCTCAGTTCATGTGCTCATGTTTTGGAAAACATCACTCACACACAGTGAAGGAGTTAAGGGGTGCAAAGCCGTTTGTATGACCCCACACTCTTGAGAGTGGCGGTCTGGGAGACGGGGCTGCCTGGGACTGCTAAGACAGTCTCCAGTGCCTTGCTGCCTGGATTCAAACCCCCGCTACCTTGCTTCTTGGCTCTCTGATTTTATGCAGATGATTGAACCTCTCTGTGTTTCAGTTTTTATTAGTAAAATAAACATGCTAACAGCAGCCAGGGCGTTAAGATGCTGTGAGGCTCAGCTCAGCGAAGACTATGAAGAATGGGGACTGGATCTTAATATTACAGTCGTGCAGTATGAATGTTTGCTAGAAACATTAGCTCACCATTTTCTTGCTTTTCCTTTTGACAATTCCTAATCACGTACAATGCCTGTGACTCTATTCATCCCCACTACCTTATTTCATCCCCTCTTCCCAAACAGAGCCCCTCCTGCTTGTACATCTTTTCTTATGTGTGCAGGACTGGTGCAGGAGGCTACAGTTACTATGTGCTCATGATCTCAAAGGCCATGTCATATCCAGAGGACAACATTTCATAGCATTCTTCCTCTTCCTCTGCCCTTGCGATCTTGCTGCCTCCTCTTCCACAGTGTTCCCTGGGGCTAGGGGAGATGACATAGATAGCTCTTAACTCTCTTTAATAGTAACAAATCCACTTCTGAAGGTCTTATCCACGCTAGCAAACAGGAAATATACTCATGGTCTTTGGAATTCCCCTGAATGAGAAAAAGCCCCCAATATTCCAGGCTGGCAACAGACCAAAGTCTGCCCACGTAAGACCCTCTAAGACTCTTTGACTAGACACAACTCCTGGTCAGTCATAGATTTGTGTGCCAGGACACATCCTTTGGATATCTTAAATGCCAGTATATCTAATACCAAATGTAGCTCCAGAAGGGCCCAGCACAGAAGCAGTGGGCACTCAACACGGGTAAAGGAGGGACCACAGTCAGCACATTGCAAGAGCCCATCCTTCCATTCCACTGCTGTGAAATGTACCCCCACAGTGCCAGACTTCCCAGAGAAAACACAGACAGTAACAAGATTCTGACATAAGTATAAGATCAATGTCCACCACACAAAACGCGTTCTTGTTCTTACTGTCTACGTAGAGACAAAAGACAACCCTGGCTGCGATAGCTGAAACTCAAGGCTATGGGAAGATAGGCACAAGATTCTGTTGAATAAAAAGCATCAGGATCTAAAACAGAGCCAAGAATTGTTTCTGCCTTTATCTCCCACTCCCACGGGTCTGCTATGACAAAGTCTCACATACCACACAGCAGACAGCAATAGAAATATATGGACTATCTCCCAGCCAGTTCTGGAGCTGGAAGTCTGAAATAGAGGTGTCAGCAGGCCTGGGCATCCTCTGACACTAGAGAGAAGAGACCTTGTGTGACCATCCTGTTAACCTGTCTTTATGAAGCCATCTTTGCATAAGGGCATCAGTCACAATGGAGTAGGGGCAACCTGCTCCTCTACCATCTCAACTCATCCTTGTTGCTAAATAAAATTATGGGATTTCAACATATGTAATTTGTGAGATACTATTCAATCCGGAATAGCATGCCTGTGACATTAGAGAGGATGCATTTGAATGAATTTCTTCATGAAGACAGACAGCACCGCTCCTGGAGCAAGATCTGCAGGATATCCCCGGTGCGCCACCCCCTCCAGGCTGAGCTGGGTTGCCAGTGGCATGTCTCTAGCTTCCATGCCCCCCCACACCTGTGCTGCCAGCTACGCATAGCATATAGATACAGCGGCTGGGAAGTTGCAGCTACGGTCTGACAAAGACAGAATCAATCATTCTGAGTGCCTTTTCTAAACCGTGCTTCTCTCCCACAATAACATCTGGTGGGAGTCCTGCTGAGCTATCTTAGGAGGATAAAAGGCGGCATTTTCAGTGTTTGTTTTACATATCCTGCAGTGTGGGCATTAACCGACAGTCAACAGTGATCCTCTCAGAACACGTAGGACGGGATCTCACTTCTCTACATACGGTTTTTCAGAACGAGGCTAGTGCAGTGCCTGAAATGGAGTACAAGTACCAGAAATGTTTACTGTAAATGGAAGCTGAAACATTTCCAGAGCTCTCAAGTCGACTCTAATAGCATTGGTGTCACACAATAGCCCTATTCCTGCCAGGAAAAGATGGTGACATTTTGGGACTAGAGGGCTTATGCATAGCCTTCTGCATAAGCCATTACATCAGTTAGCCACGTCTAGTGAGGTCCAGGTCCCACCTGCAGTCAAGGAGGGAGACTCTGAGAAATGAAGACTTGGGCAAACAACTTAGTGGTCAGGCTAAGAATTAGAACCCTGTTTGAACCAATTGCTTCCACCCTCCCTCTGCATCACCTTAGGGGTCAGAAGTGCAGCACCATGTCCTTTGTTAGACTTGGCTCAGGAAATCTGTGTGTGATTGTTACTGTCTTAGTTAGGGTGACTATGGCAGTGATGACACACCATGACCAAAAGCAACTTTGGGAGGGAAGGGTTTGTCTCACTCACAGCTCCATGTAACAGTTCATCATCCAAAGCAGTGAGGGCAGGATCTCAAGCAGGACAGGAACCTGGAGGCAGAAGCTGCTGCAGAGGCCATGGAAGAGAGTACTGTTTATTGGCTTGCTCAGCCTGCTTTCTTATAAAACCCAGGACTACCAGCCCAGGGGTGGCACCATCCTAACAGGCTTGGTCCTCCCTCGTTAATTCTTAATTAAGAAAATGCCCTACAGCAATATCTTATGGGGACGTTTTCTCAATTGAGATACCCTCCTTTTAGATGACTCTACCTTGAGTCAAGTTGACATAAGACTAGGCAGCACAGCTGCCAGATTGATTCTTCCAACCTTTATAAATACATAACATAATGAAATAAGGCAAATACAATTAAAAGTAAAAATAATAAGTACCCCAAACAAAGAAAAATAAAACAAAAAACAACCATAAAGTTTTAACAAATCCAGGACCCTAGACACTCTAGACAAGCCTGTCCTAATGTCCCTTTGTTACTGAAGGTTCGGGCACTTGACCTTCGCATCCCACATCCACGCGTGATCTGTTTATTTGTGACAGATCAGAAACATGAACACAGTCTGGCTTTAGGAAGCAGAAAGCAGGAACCTGGAGTTTGGGGCAGGAGTTGTGGATGACAGGAGTGCCCTGGGAAACTGCCCCATAGCTGAGGTCAACACACATGCTCACCATGTCTGGGAGCAGCCTCCTGGGGAAGAGGTTTGTCATTCTCTAACAAAGACCCTGGAGCTCCGGTGCACAAAACCACCCAGCAGCATCAGTACAAGGAAGGGATGGGAACTTCAATGATGCAGAACTAGAGTCCGTCCCCTGCCTTTGTGGTCAGCACAGACGACAGTGGGGTTCTTAGCCTGGGCTGAGCATTGTGAGCAGCCAAGGCAGAGTTCACAGTGCTGGCCGCAGCATGTCAACAGAGGAGCGTTCTTGGCTCTAGATGTTGTTTCGATTCAAGGTTGCATACGGCTCTTGAGTGTTTCTCTCGTGCAGCAGATGTCACCACTGGAAGAGCCAAATGAAAAAGGCTTACGGCTACTAGAAATTAGAAGTGTTTCTGAAATGAACTAGCGCTAAGTAGGAAAAGTAACCTCCCTGACTTAGTAGTGGGGCTGTGTTGTCTGTCACCTTCTTCTGCAGCCCCACTTCCAGCTCCTCCCTCCACTTGCTAGGATGAAAGACAACCCTTCCGTAACTCACACTGTCTCTCTTCTCTGTATTTTTTTTTCTTTCCCAGGTCCTTTCATAACTGGCTTCTACTCCTTTTTGACAATTCAATCCAACTGGTCCATTTCTGTGAGGTTTCCTTCCTGATTGGCTGTGGAACGGACTCCCAACACTGCATTCAAAATTCCGTTTGGATGGAGATGGTGCCTCTTAAACACATGAACATCAGAAAAGCCAAGGTTGCCCCATCCACTTGACTCTCATCTTGTGACCTGGTCAGTGGTGACGTCAGAAAACAGCAGAGTTTAGGAAACGGACATCATTGCCCCACACTGGAGGACTGGGAAACTCCCATCTTGACAGGCCATACAGAAGTTTATTGCCCCAGAGTGTTTAAAAGAGAGCTGCATGACAAAGGGGGTAGGCACAACCACCTGTATACACGCCTTTATAAATCTCTCTGCTTATTTTTAAAAACCAAGCAATGTAAGGCTATCTTAGTAAACACATCAACTCCTCCTCCTACTACTACTACTACTTTGCTTGGTGGAAAAGAAGATGCTTAGTTTTGACAAGTTGCCCCACAGTTCCCCTTAGAACACTAACATGCCATGTGATTCAGGACTGCAAATGTTTGCTCCTCTGACTAATCAATCCCTTGCAAGCTCAGTGGCCAACAGCAGTGGCACTTCAGTGACATCAGAACCCGATAATGTATTCCTTGATGGTCTTTCCAGACAATTAGAGCCCTAACAACTCTTGTGTGCTAAGCAAGCCCCCTCTAAACAACTTGCAAGAGGTGCTGTCAGACCTGTTTAAAAACAAGCGCACCAGAAAGAGGCCCCCAGAGAGTGTCTGCACCTGAGCTAGCGGTGCTGGGCCAGGGAAGGCTCCTGCTATGCACAGTGTGGGCTCGCCAAGATGAGGTTCTTGTCTGGGATTCTGGCAAGTCTACAACACTCTGTATTGGGCTCTGCTGAATGAGGGCAATTTGACCGATGATGCCTGGATGGCAGATGCTTTACATATACTGTCAAGTTTGCCGTGGCACAATCCAAGTTATTTTAGGATGCCAGGCACACAGCGAGCATGCTGAGGGCTGTTGACAGCCACATGCAGAGAGATTGCAGCCCAATTACAGGGTGGGCAGCATTCAAAGAGAGCAATAGACGGTGTCGCGCAGGCCTTTCCTCTTGCAGATAAGCCGAGAAACCAGAGAGCTTAATGATTGCTTGCAGAAGGATCATACAGAGAGGTACATGTGTGTCCAATCTAAATTTGCCACCTTACGGTGGAGTTCTCTGTTGGCAAAATCTAAATTGGCTATTTGCACTGTCCAAATGCATGAACTGATTTTCAGAACGTTGACCCTTTGCCCACCGGCAGCTTAAAGTAGACTGACTGACTGTACCAGCTGGACCGATGGTCCGGTCCAATGCGTCCACTGTGCACTACAAACAAACTCAAGGCCACCAGGTAAACCCTGCTGATGTGGTTGATTTTGCTGCTCATCGAGCCTGGACATGCTTATCTTTAACCTAAAAGTCCTTGAGAGCTAATTCTCCAAACTTTAAGAGTTTCCAATGGGGAAGGGAGAGTGGAGGGCTTCCATTAAGATCCTTGTCTCTAAAAAGGGAAGAAGAAAGGAGACAGAAAATGGAGAGGAAATATAATTTCATTCACTTTGCCTTGACTTTCACCTCATTTCCAAGAGAAATTTGGAGCCTTGCATAGGATGTGGGTTGATTTCAGCTACACGGTAAACTCCTCCAAAGCTGTTAGACAGAATGCATTAGGGAAAGATATGAAGGGGAGGCTATAAGAGAAAAATAAAAATGTTTTGATTCTAAGAGTAGAATACGTGTTCTCTGTAATTTTTCGTTATAACACATGGAGGGAAAATCAAGAGAAAACAACGAAGGGTGGCTTTAAAGTAATTAGTGCCTCCAGCGCACTAAGCAGGGGCTGCGTATCTAGTTATCTATGCACTCATACACAAGGCCCAGCCCTTATTCTCTTTCTGCCATTTCTATTGTGGTTTTGTGATGATAATACCTGTCTCCTCATACTTGATATTCACAGCAAATACAGTAAAGATGAGCTGGCAGATAGCCTGTCAGTGATTCCACCCCAGCTTACAGCAACGTATCCAGCTGTCAATGTGAGCGGCGTTCTCCTAAATCACACTGTGACGTGGGCAGCTTGAACACGTCCCCCGTGGCTGCACCCTCCAGTCTCTTGAGAAAGGAAGCTGTCTGTTGTCCTTTACTGGAGTGAGTATCTGAGAACCACCTTATAGAGACACACTTTCATCGGGACTGGCCGACCATTCCTGAGAAGGGGAGTGTGGATTGAGGAAAGAAATAGACATGAGACAGAAGTTAGTGTTGGGAGGGCTTCCAGAAAATACTATAACAAAAATTCCTGAGTTTATTACAGTCTTTATATACCCCGAACAAAAGGGGAGGGCACAAGACCTCCATGATATAAAGACCAAACAAGCGTAATCACCTCCTTGCATCCCAAAACACCTGGTAACCACACCCTAAGTCAAATGTCGTGTTGACTGGCCTTTGAGGAGCAAAACATCCAGTAGCCACACCTTTGGACAAACATCTTGGTGTTCGTCCTTGAGGAGCAAGAAGAGGTCTGAACTCTGACCTTTAGTCAAGATGGAACAGATTCCAAACTGCGGACTCTCAGCACTTTATCTTGGCTCCAGGTTTCGGAGGGTCCAGCCCGTGACATGCCAGTTTTTAAATGTTTCTTCAGGTGAGTGTTGTTCTGATAAAAATTGCGGGGGGGGGTGTTACAGGTGCAGACAGCCCTTCTCTGAACTGAGATCACTATGGAAATGTATTCTGATGTGGTGGGCAGGGGGGAGGAACAGATGTGTTGCTTAGGAGACAAAACCAAAAAGAACGGGGATTCAAATAACAGAGGGGACTCTAGTTTGACTGATGTTGACAGCAGTGACATCTGCCCCACCCCATGATGCTTCCAGATTCTGAGGGTGACAAAACCCTCTTTGGAACACATTGTAGTTGGTTTATTCTGTGTTTTTCTGTTCTGCCACCCAGCTCCCAAATAAATACATGGAGACTTATTCTTACTTAAGAATGCCCAGCCTTAACTTGGCTTACTTCTAGCCAGCTTTTCTTAACTTAAACTATCTCATCTACTTTTTACCTCTGGGCCTTTTCTTTTCTCTATTCTATAACCTTTCTTTATTTCTTACTTCCTAACTTATTGTGTGGCTGGGTGGCTGGCCCCTGGCATCCTCCTCTCCTCCTTTTCTTGCTCCCCCTCTTCTCTCTTCTTTTATTCTCTCTGCATGGCAGCCCATACTATCCCTCTCCCTGCCTAGCTATTGGCTGTTCCGCTCTTTATTGGATCAATCAGGTGTTTTAAACAGGCAAACTAACACAGCTTTACAGAGTTAAACAAATGTAACATAAAAGAATACAACACATCTTTGCATCATTAAACAAATTTTCCACAGCATAAACGGATGCAGCACATCTTAAACTAATATTCCAAAACAACACATCTCACCAAGTACTCTGGAAATATACAAGCAACTCATTTTGTTCACACTTCATCAGTTATTTTTATGTCATGAATTGAAGGGGAACTATCTGGGGGGAGGGGGCACTGTAAGGTGGGCAAGGGCAAAGGCATGTTGAGGGATAAGAACAACATACAATATACACGTGAAAACACTACAACAGTAACCATTACTTTGTATATAAATGAAAACATTACTAGTAAACAGCTCCTGATTGTAATTGTGAGAGATCTCCTCCCAACTTCTCTCTTTTGATTCTAGAGAGAAAAACTCAAATTGAGAGTATTTTTTAAATCAAGAGTTCTTAAACTGGGTTTTTTGACCTTGAGATTTACCAAATATATATTCCACTGACTATTTTATCTGTGTTTATATGTGCCCATTAGTGAGTGCAGGCACATGTGTCCTACAGTGCACATATGAAGGTCAGAAGATAACCATTGGTGTTAGCCCTTACCTTCCATCTTGTTTGAAACAGGCTCTCGTACACAAGGCTAGCTAGCTCATGAGCTTTGAAGGAATCGTCTTTCTCCACCTCATCTTGATGCAGGAGAACTAGAATTGCATACATATGATACCACATTCAGCTTATGTAGATTGTGGATCCACACTCAAGTCCCCACATCATGCAGCCAGGGCTGTACACATAGAGCCATCTCTTTGGTATCTCCCCTAAATACTTTCAAAATCTTTTGTATTTTTCCATACTCTGGTGTTTGAGAGGATCCTTTGTCTTTTAGATTCCCTCTGCTTCCAAATTGTTTCCCTCTTATGATGCCGTGTAGTGTTATATAAGGAAAGCCTAATATTGCACTAAAATACAAGCAGTGAAGACTTTTTATTACTTATCAGAATATCGACCATCTATATATGCTTTTATATTCAGAGCACTTTAAAAACGTGTACACACATACACATATATACATACACATACATGTTAAATATATCTATATGTTTATCTACAGAAACACACACATATATACATGTTAAATATGCCTATACATTTTTCTACAGAGACACACATATACATATTAAATATTCTAATGTTTATCTACAAAGACACACACACATACATGTTAAATATGTACATATGTTTATCTTTAGAGCTGCAATAGTGTTCTCATTCTACTGTGGTAGTCTGAAGACACAAAAACTTCTGCCCTATTAAAAAGTCCCTTCATTTGCCAAGGGCCATAGATACAGAAGGAACCCAGCTGTTCCTCTGCTAATCTATAAATAAAACTTGATGTTGCTGACACGGTTCCTAGAGGAAGCACTTTCTTTATGTGCTTTAACTTTGAAATGTCTCACCTACTTCGAGATGGGTTGCAAACGCCTGCAACCATCAGCCAGACGTTTGAAGCAGAAAGATTACCTACATGGCAACACTTGACAACGACCTCTCCTTGCAAACGGATATGAAATTCAAAAGTGCAGGTGAACATGGGCAAGCCCATATTTCTTTGCTCAGGTGTCAACGCTCCATCTCTATGAAGCTCCCCAATGACTCCTCCTGCCTGACAGCACATGAGGAAACAGAGGCTGTCATCAATCTCGCAGGGAACTGGTGACTGGGATGGAAAAAGATCTCTACAGGAACTGTGACTCCAGCTCCAGGAGATGAAGAAGAGGACACATTGGGAGGAGGAAGAGAAGGGCCCTGGGCACACATTCTTCCTCTACCCAGGGATTGTCTTTCAATGGGATGCTCCGATCAAATTGCTCACTTGCCCCCAAATCTACAAGTCCAGACTCAGAGGTGGAAATGAACCCATAATTGATATAGAACCCATCGTTTTCATGCTGGCGGGAATGTTGCGGCGGTATGAAGGATGTGTTCTGAGTAGGACCAGCATACACAGACTTAGGGAAACTACCTACAAATGCAGCACCAAGCCCAAATGGAGACACCTCAAGGGGCTGCGGACACCAGTGGATGAGGAACTGGAAAGTGGGGCAAGGGAGAAGCACAGCTCTGAAGGACCAGGCATTTCTTTGTCACGTGAGTTCTGTCAGCAGGCAGGAGTGGGGGCAGGTAGGTCCATCCGGTTGGAAACTGGGCTGAAGTATATTCTAGGCATTAAAGATGACATAAAATAAGTGAAGATAAAAGGGACCAAGACATTCATGTTAGGGAATTTTTGTTCTCGCGGCAACTCATCCCTACCTAGGGTGTAATGGCAAAACCAGAGGAGACTGTTCTTTCAACTTGAGTAACAAAAACAAAAGCAGGCTTTGATCACTTCAAAGGAAACAAAATACAGTAAATGGGGAGACCCAGAGCACCCCAAGGACTGACAGACAAAGAGGGTATTAGGCTCTGATGGGCGATAACAAAGCAGCTTTTGGAAGGCTCAGCAAACACACCCAGAAGCCAGAGCCATGTAGGTGTGCTGTGGAACTTCTCGATCAGATCATGGGCAGGTCTGCAGTGTGGGTAAGGGGTCCTGGGCCTTGACTACAGAGTGTAGTCAAGCTGGAGAGAAGCCAGACACAGCCCAGTGGGAGCACACACGGTGCCATCTGTCAAGGCAGAACTGAAAAGTTGCCGATGATTGGGTTGCTATTTATGAAAAGTAGGTGAGGAGATAGCACAAATTAGCAGAAAGTGTTAAAACTGAGTCCAGGAGAAAGCTTCTCCCCCCATGAACAGGTCATTCTGGGTTTTTAGATCCTGGATCTGGATTGAGACCCAAAACCAGAACCTGGACCTCAAGAGGCATTTCAGAACCATGCCATAGCTGCAAATCTAAATAACCTTCCAATCAACAGGGCCCAGAAAAGTTACAGAGACAATGACCTCAGCCTAACCTCTGGTATTAGCACTTCCATGCTCAGTTTAGGAATGAACCATGTGACCATTCAAAGAATGTGTCTTTAAGCCCTCTGAAACATCTGTGGGTTTCAGCATACATGAAGCTTGTGACATGTTGCAAGGAGGCGCTTGTTGGTTCCTGGCTGCTCAGCCCTAAAATAATCACACAGAAACTATATTATTTAAATCACTGTTTGGCCCATTAGCTCTAGCTTCTTATTGGCTAACTCTTACATATTAATTTAACCCATCACCATTAATCTGTTCATCACCACAAGGTCGTGGCCTACCAGCAAAGTACAGCACATCTGTCTCGGTGGAAGCTCCATGGCTTCTCTCTTACTCTGCCTCTTTTCTCCCAGCATTCAGTTTAGTTTTCCCCACCTACCTAAGATCTGCCCTATCAACAGGCCAAGGCAGTTTCTTTATTCACCAATGGTATTCACAGCACACAGAGGGGAATCCCACATCAGTGACATAATGGTCTTAGTGTTTGACTGGAAGGTTTTAGTTGATTCTAGACTTTTGGTTTTACTTTGAAAGCAATTAGAGAATTACATTTATTTTTTAGGAAAGTGTTTGAACCCCAAAGAATTTATCTGTTTATTACACATATGAAATATGAGTGAGTACTTGAAACGACCTCATGTCTCTGGTTCATAAGTCTTTCCTGGGAGGGATATAACATGTTTCATAGGCAATAAGTTTTGGAAATCCATGTAACATGCCTTTAAGAATTTCACTGATTAAAGGGGCTAGCAAGACATCTCAGCAATGAGAGTCTTGTTCTTTTAGAAGAACTAAGCCTACTTCCTAGCACCCAGGTTGGGTGACTCACAGCTACCTGTAACTTCAACTCTGGGGGACCTAACAACCTTTTCTGGCTTTGGGCTACACATGGACACACACGCACATAGTTATAAATTAAAAAAATCTTTTTAAAATTTAATTAAGTCTAAGTTTAGTTGACTATTCAAGTAAATATCATTTCTTCAATTTCTGAGCTAATCAAACAAATACTAAGAAGTTCAAGTGGTCAGACTTATTTTTATATGAAAATTGCTAAGCTTTTTGAAACAAATGTATCATTGTAACAGCTCAAGGAAAGGGAAAAATTTTGACTGAACATTGACTTAAATAAATTATCACGCTAAGAATACCACCTTTCCTGAAACAGAATCTTATTTTCAAAAATTGTAATTAATGTTTGTATACTTCCAACAGACTCTAAAAGGTGTCGTTTTCGCTTTGACATACAACTAGGGTTTTTTGCGGGAGTTTTATTAGTTACTCGATAGGAGAAAAATGGGTCCAACATTTCATCTGACTTTGAAGCCTCACCTGCCTTGCACACGACCTTTTCCAGTGCAGCACCAGAGTGATATCTGTGCAACAAACTCCATCAATAACTCCATCCAAGTGACAGCTTGTTGGGTCACTATTCGAGAAGCACATCTGTCCTGCTTGATTGGTGTGTCGCACAGCAACAGGAGCATTTACTCTCTGGCCCTCCTTCCTGTTGGCTTGAAGTCTAAGGTCATTGCACCCCACCGACATCACTGTGAAGTGTCTCTGGATTTGACAGCTAAGACTGCCCCACTTCTGGGAGGTGTTTTCCCCGGGGGTGGAGAGAAAAGGAACTCCCCCAAAGCTGAAAGCCGTTTACAATTATACTCCAGGCACTGCGCCCAGCACAGTGCTCAGCACAAGTGGACTCCCCCGGTATCAGCTCTGAATGTCAAGCTTTAATTGCCTTCCTCCTTCAAGAGGAAAAATAAAATAGTCAAGGCACGCATATGAAGGCCTTTAGAAGATTTGGGGCTAAGTAGTCACTTAGGCGAGTGTTTCTCAACCTATGGGTCATGACCCCTTTGGCAAACTTCTATCTTGAAAAGTATTTACACTATGATTCATAACAGTAGCCAAATGAAATTAATTGTATGGTTGAGGGTCACCACAACATGAAGACCTGTAGTAAAGGGTTGCAGCATTGGGAAGGTTGAGAACCACGGCTTTGGGCACAACCTCCCTTCCATGGTAATGCTTGGTACCTGGAGGGCAATTTCAGGCAAAACAGAGAAGCAGTTTACACAGCACAGGCTCAGGCCCTTTGTCCAAGAGACTCCTCTACTTGATCTTCTTCATGCTCTTGAGCCATCATTTACAAACTCGACCCAGACCACAGGGGTCCCTGAAGTGTACCTCAAGGTGCTGACGCTGGTCCCTATATGAGGGAATCTTCAGAAAGAGTCTTTGAACTTGTGTTTGAAACTTAAGATAAATATAATTATCACAGTTTTAGAGGGAGGGGCCTCCCCTAGCTTCTGACTTGCTTGCTCAGGGCCCAAGAATCATGGAGTAATGACAATCAAGCACTCCAGATATTTCCCAGCCCCTTCCATGGACAAACTCAACAATGTGTGCCTATTTCCTAGAACCTGTAGGCTGGAATCTAAGGGCAAGCATGTGGATTAACCCTGTGGAAGAGGACAGTAACTGGTAGGGACCTTAAGATCATTCTCAAAGAGCAAAGCTGAACTTCACCCAACAGAGGCGTTAGTGGTCTGGCTTTCCAGGAGCCCTGAGAGAGATGTTAACGGTGTCTGAAATGGCATGTTAGGGACTTCCACATGGAAGAACAGTTATACCTCAGCAAGGTCTTGCAGAAAATGTCTTTGAAATCCCTACTATAGAGAGAGCTATTTCCTGAATCCACCACTCACTCCCACCCTCGGGCTTCATGCACCAGCCCTGGTCCGGTAAGGTGCCTGTAGCTTCACATAAAGAACCTGGAGTCTCGGATATCAATACCAAGAGGACTCTTCAAGGTGATGTAGCAAGCATTAAGATTCACTCAGGCAGCATCTTCTGAGCAGGGTGCCCGAAGGTCTGTTGGGTAGCTGACTGAGCTTAATGAGAAGCTCCAGACATCTGCCTGGGAAGGGTTTAGAGCTCAATTCTAAACTAAGCCAAACAAGGTAGTAGTCCAGAATTCCTTTAAAGACTTGACTCCTCAGATCCCATAAGGAAGCTCTGTGTAGAGAGTTGCTCTCTACTTCAAAGACCAAAGAATCCCCCATCCAGGAAATCACAGCATTAGTCCTTGTTAAATGGCAAATGTGGCCATCTGTTAAGAGGTCCTTTTGACACAAACAGTAATTGACTTCAAATGGGTGAAGTCAAAGGGTATCCCTGCCCTCCAAACTGTCATGTTTCCACCCACATGTTCCTCATAAGAATGCCCTACTGTCCCAAAGATACATCCCATCATACACTGTCCCGTCTTGGCTGGCAGACACAGTGTGCTGAACGAGTGTTGCTAATGCCATAGGATGTTGCTGATCCACCTGCAGGGTGCTTCTTTAGCATCCTCCTGCCCCATAGAGGGTCCTGACTTGCTCACCAATCCTCCTCCTTACTAAGTGAAAGGCACAGGAGGGCAAGATGCTACCTGTCCTAAACCAGCTCAACTAGGAAACTATATCCCTTCCGCTATGACATTTAAGAGGCGCTGTAGGTTGTCACACCTTTAAGTTCTGCTATGACATCTAGTGGGTAGCAGCCTGGCGTACTGTTAACACGCCCTACAAGATACAAAACAACCCCCATGGCAAAGAATGCAATGCCAGCACAAGGGCTGGTTGTAGAGCCTGTAAAGTCATTTAAAACAAGGCATCCCAAGACCTTGCACAATTATCACATTCTCTGTCACACAGTCTCACTACTTCTAGAAATGATAAAGACATCGTTTGGGATGAGAGAGAAATAAGAGAATATTAACACTGAGAAGTTCTGGTCAACAGAAGGGCGCTCTCACCTACCCACCCTAGACATCAGGGACAATTAGTACACAGTATAGGTTGCTATCGTAACCCCAGTGGCACAGTGATGTCACCCATGCAACCCCGCTTACTGTCTGTGTAGGACAGTGGTGTTTAGATTTACACTGAACTGTCTTGGGGCCACTTTGCAAACTCCCATCTCCTTTGAACTTGCACACTTCCATAGGAAGAACAGATGGCTACATTGACTCCTAGGCCCAGACCATGCCTTTACATGGCTTTGCATCATGCTTGGCTCACAGAGGCTGTGATGGCTGCTACAACACAAATAAAGCCCAGGACCACACGAACCGCTAAAGTACTCTCTCTCCACAGCTCCTCCTCTGCGCAGTCCAGAGGGCTCTGCTTGCACTCAACACCAGTGTCTCCGGGAGGACCCTTGCCCTCATCTCCTGCAGAGTCAAGGAAGCAGCAGATGACATCTCGCAGCTCTGTGGCCAGCTCCTCCTACACACCTATATCATCTAGGGTTCTTGCCTGTATCACTTTTAGGACCCTGAAAACAATAACTGTAAAAATAGCACAATTTTGACTCTAATTTAAAATATGGTCATTTTTCATTCATGACTTCTCATTATACATACCGTAAACTAATTAACCAAATATAAACAACAATCACACTTTCCCCTTTATCTCACATGAATGGATACCATCCAATAAGAATTTCCTTGCCAGGTAGGCATAATTTCACCTGGCTGTGCGGAATAAGTATACGAAGAACGCCCAGAGGTAGGAAGCTATCAGAGGGGCCAAGGGCCACATTTGTTACAGGGGCTGTGGTTTCCATGGCAGCAGCAGATGGAGCAATACACAGCAGTCCAGAAATATCTAATTGTTTCTTACTGTGTCTTACCGCAGTACTCTTTCATGTGTGCCCTGAAGTAATTCACACTGTCGCTGCATTACTGAATGAGGGTGTAATTCTCCCAATTACATTTAAGTCAGAAGAGAAAAATCCTGGCATACTTTGTTAGGGAAATGAAGATGTGATGGTACCAAAGAGTAAGTACTGAATCCTGAAGGTCCTTAAGCACATTTCTCTCCCAGTGGCTTTTTGAGGGGATTGTAGGTTTCCTGACAGTATTTATTTTACTGTTCAAAAAAGAGGCCTCCCAGAATTTCTGGAATATGTGTTGGCACATCTGGAAAATCATATGCATTTTAGCATCATATAACTGGGAAGAAACTATCAAGGGGAACTTGAGTGTGACCTGCAGGCCCTACTTCTCTCTGCTCTTGGACCACTTCCTCCTCTGGGTTCCTAATAAAGACCAGAGGTGATAAACCAGGGTGACTGCCCCCAAAAGAACACTAGTCACCGAGTTAGGACTCTTTGATTGTCAAAGAAGGATGCTGCTAATACCTCATGGACAGAGGCCAAGGAAGCTGCTCAGAGTCCAACAATGCTCAAGGAAGTTCTCACATCCCACACCGGGGCTCTAGCTCAAGATGCCCAGAGCACAGAGGCCGGGAAAGCCCTGCAGACAGCAGATGTATTTGTCTAGACTTCGATGACAGTGAATAGGAGCTGCTTTCTGTCTATACTGACTTTACCAATTAGCCAAAATAGATGTATAAAAATAGACATTTTCAGAGTAAGGCAGCAAACTCCCTATGCCTGATGCCTTGCACTGTGGATTCTACCTTGTATTATGATTAGGATATGATTTGAATGTGTTCTACCAAAGGACCATTTAACAAAGTTTGGTTCCCAGTGGTGGTTGTGGGAGGTGGTGACCTAATTGAGAGGTTTTTTTTTTATAACATTGTAGGGAGCATTCTTTGGAAAGATTAATGTAATTATGGAAGTTAGTTTCCATGAGCTCAAGTTATTATAAAACCTAGCTCTTGAATCTCTCTGCCTTGATGTCATACTACTGTATTTTTTGAACATGATTTTTTTTTAATTGTAATGCCATTTGTGTAGCTGAAACTCTTATTAGAAGCCCAGCTCATGGGCTGCCTTATCATAAACTTAGAGTATTCAAAATTATCAGATATAAGCCTCTTTCTTTATAAAAGAACCAAGCTTTGGGTATTTTGTTGTAGCCACAGGAAACAAATTTATAGACTTGACAAGAACCGAAGTAGAAGTAGAACAAGACCTAATGAACTAGACCAACAATGACAGGCAAGTACAAATTGGTTTATTGGCCGAAACAAGAAAGGGGATGTGTTAGTCAGTTTTATGTTACTGTAACAAAATACCTGAGGTAGTGAAGTCACAGAGAAGATCTATTTATTTAATCCCAGTTTGGGAAGTTAGAAGGCATGGTGAGGCCAGCAGACAGTGACAAAGCATGGTGGGAGTGTGTGCAGAAACAAAGAATCACATACAGCATCAGAGAGGAGGAAGAAAGGAAGGGACCAGAGCCTTCTTTGCAGGAAAATTCTCAATGGTATCCCATCAGGTCTACCTTTTTAAATCCTCCCTTTGTCTATTCTTACCCCCACAAAGGGCTCCTTTCTCTATACCAATACTTTATTCATTGACTGAAGGGCAAGAAAGCCCAAGCCATCCTTCGCGCCTATATTTAGGTCAACTCTCCTGACCCTATCTACATAGATGATCCCTATTTGTATCCCTATAAAATTCACATGTTCAAATTTTATGTGCAAGGTGATGGAGCAGGAAGTGTGGTCTTCGAGGAACTGATGAGATTGTAAGAGTTAAGTCCTCATAAGTGAGATTAGTACATTTGTGAAAGAGACCCCAAAGAGCTGCTTCTACCATGTGAAGACATCGCAAGCAAGCACCGTGCAACTCTTTGAGAGGGGCAGACCCCCAGTAGACAGAAAGCCTGATAGTGCTGTGATATTGAACATAGGAAAGAATGAATATTTAGGGTAGTTTGACACAGGTACAACACGGCAGAAAGTGGAAAGACAGGCCTACGGGATTGAAGATGGTGATCTATGAACCAAGGATGGAGGATCCAGGGATACACTCTTCACTACAAAGTCCCAGCGGTGTAATATCAGACTTCAGCCTCCAGAACCAAGACAATACACCTCAGTTGACTAAACCACCAGTCTACGGAGTATGTAGTGTGTATGTGTACATATGGGCAGGTATACATGCTCATTCATGCACTCTGTGGCCAGAAGAGGAGGAATATGTCCAGCCCTATTGTTCACCTATTTTTCACCTTGTGATAAGGACTCTCACTGAACCCACAAGAAGGCTGGCCAGTAAACTCCACTGGTCCTCACCTCAACTTTGCCTCCAACACACACCATGCTGGAGGTTCAAGGACATGTGCAGCCACTCACCTTTCCATCGTGGACACTGGGGATTTAACATCATGGCCTCCTGCTAATACCAAAGGCACCATTGTCCACTGAGCCAAACCCCCAGCCCCGTGGTAGCTTTGATAACAACACCAATCTACAAATACAGGACACTATTTTTTGAAATTTATCTTCTTGCTAGACTGGGTATGACTAGATCAGGAAAAGACATCTTGGATCCAGAAGGTTCTGGATGTCAAGTTTAGCCAATCTGTACCATAGGTGAATAACTCCACTCTCTAGACCAATATATAAAGAAAGGGTCTGCTCTTTAAAGCCACTTTGTTAGGGGGTCTTTGTGACAGCAGCTGCACCTTTATCCTAACAACACATCCTGCATCAGACCACGGTTAACTGTAGAGAGACTTGCATGCAATTTTCAAAGCCTCAAAGTGAATCATATGTGATCTCTTGCCACACTTATATATCCTTTACCATAATATAAGACTGGAGGTGTCACCTATTGTGCCCATCTCTGCCTTTGACACTAAGTCATTTCACCAATACTAACTTGGTTTTCACTCCCAGCCTAACTGCTCTATGAACTTCATATTTTCTCTCATTCGTAGATATTAGCTTTGGATCTCCAGATGTGCGTTTTCCATTTGGGATCCCCACAGCAAGCAGGAAATAAGTGAAGTCTTATGGGGTCTGGGGGACATCGACGCAGGGGGAACAGAATGCAGTGGTGGAAGGGGGTTAAGGTGGATGATGGAACTGGTGTTAAATGTTGTGGTGATGGGAAGGCAGGGTAGAGGATGGGATAAAGACCACCAAAGGCCTTACCAAGTTGCTCTATGGAAACCCACCTCTGTAGAAACTTCTTACATGCATGCATGCATATATACATAGACACACACACACAGAGAGAGAGAGAGAGAGAGAGAGAGAGAGAGAAAGGGGGAGGGATGGATGGATAGATAGGTAGATAGATAGATAGATAGATAGATAGATAGATAGATAGATAGATAGATAGATAGATTTAAATAGAACTTCCCTATAACAGGGTAAGAATGCCCCTAATAAATAGTACAGGCTAGCAAATAGCCCAGTGGCAGGCATGGTTACCTCTTTTGGAGTCGTTGTTCAGTGTGGATCCCCAAACATTGTAGGCAATTGTCTATGCACTCTCCTGTCTTCTTCTCCTCCTCCTCCTCCTTCTTCTCTCTTTCTCTCTCTCTCTCCTCCTCCTCCTCCTCCTCCCTCCCTCCCCCTTCCCCTTTCTCTCCCTTCCTCCAACTCTTTCTCCTGTTTACCTGACTTCCCTTGATCAATAGAAATGAAAGAGAAAGACCCCAAAAGTGCAGCACCCAGTGGCAACTGAATTCTCTCATGTTAAGAACTGTCTACAACAGAACTTCTATCTACACTGGACTATCTGTGTGCAATTCTGCACATCAACCTAGGATGGTTTTGGAGTTTTCGGTGTGATCTGTCTTCATGTTCTAAAGCCTGTTTCTCATGCAGATACCCCGTGAAAATTAGATGGAAGAACAGTCTACATCCCAGATCAAAATTAAAACTCACTGAGCCATTGCTCTGCAGATGCAGACTGATCTGTTCTATCTTCCTTTCCTCTTTAGGATGAAGGGCAACATGGATGCATCTGGACCATTCAACAATGACCCAACTTATCTTCTCCATCGCCCGTTTTCACTTGCAGAAGTTCAGTCTCTCATTGAGCTAAAGAGAAGATAAAATGTGGAAATAGCATAATTCTTTCCCTGGCTCTGTCAGAGAAAACGCATATGACCTTGGGGGAAATATCCTTTCCCCGACTTTGCCTTCTCATTTTCAAAGCAGAGAAAGCAAAATTCTGCTCATTTAGTAATAAATTATCTCATTACAGAGCATAAACACTGTTATTGTTTAACATTTATTTCTGCAATCTGTCAGGACATTCTGAAATTTCTATGTAAAACACACAACTTAATGCGCTGTTTCTCCTTCTTCCTCTTGCACGGTGTGTCTGGAGGAGGCGAGGCAGAATGGTGAACACATGGGCTGTGTAAACAAAATGCTATTTAATTTATTTTCAAATGTATAAAAGGAAATGTAATTAAGCTCCCTAAAAGCCTTCCAAATAAACTTCACTAAAGAAATGGAAAAGGAGATTGTAACTGATCAAAGTAGTAAATTAGAGTCCATGACACTTGGAGATGAGGACCAGATTGGGGCAGCTAGCAGAGAAATGACTGCCATGGAAATCAGACTTCCCGAGACAGAAAGAAAATGTCAGAAAGGCAGATCAGATGCTGGCCGGCACTGGAAACAAACGTATTTGTGTCTGAAGTCTTGAGCTCAGATTGGTGACCGTGAGCAACCCTCCTATCTTTTCGTCTCCACTTCCCTCTGTTTTTGCTATTCCATCCCCTGTCTTGTCTCTCCTCCCCTCCCTTTTCCTCTCCTCTCTTTTTGACCTCTCTTCCCTTCCTCTGTCTCCCTCTGATCTTTATGCTCATACAACTAAATGCGTTTGTATACTTTTATTTAATGCTGGAAGCCAAGAAATCAGTCCAAAGCTACAGAAAGACAGCCCCGTGGATGGACTTGCAGCCCCTTAGCAAGCCCTTCTGTTACGAATGTCTACTGCAAAGCACAGCGGAGAAACACAGACAAAGACAGCCACTGAAGAGTCTGTGAATCTGTCCTTCTTTTTTTAGTTAAATTTACTTTCAATGTTCAGAAAGAGCCATATCAGAACCGGAACAACTTCAAATATGAATGCCTAACACCTTGTGTTTATTTCCAGGGTATTTCTGGGTTCTCAGTAATTAGAAAATGCCTTAAGATCAACAGTCTTTGTATTTTTCCAAAACTTCAACTCTTCAGGAAGTTCAAGCTTAAAAAAAAATCCTCTATTTCTGTTCCAGGCCTCTCTGTACTTCCAACTGTTTCAAAATGGAAACTAGTCCCTCTCTTAGGGTCATTAATCTTCTACTAGAACCCTTTAGTACAAGCACTTGCCTAATACCAACATTGTGTACAGGAGCAGACCCATTTTCAAGATTACCATGGGCTGTCATGTATTAGTAATGACTTAGGCCATCAACGTGAAAATGTCTGCTCTTAAAGATTATGTCACTGTTGTAGGACTTCTTAAATAAATAAGTTCCATTAGGTGATGACCGCCTTATGATGCACAGATTGCCAGCTGTCACCTACACAGCGCTGTCTGCCTTCTGCCTTACATGACCAAGTAAGAACATGTCTTTCTAGGCCATGGTATTCGGAAAGGTAGCATGGAATGTTAGTCTGACAAAATAGGACTGTCTATAGTGATGAATTGTAATTGATTTTATCGGGTCATTGTCTGAACTAAAGACAATAAAGATGTAATCGAATAGCAATATAAAGATGTTGAAACTAAAATAAGCACAAAATAGTGACTAGGGCTGAAGCAGAATTAAAGTGTAATATGGAATCCCTCTAATGAAAATAGTCTCCAAGCACAGCTAAACACAAATGGAAAGCCTCTTGCTTTCTTTCTGTAAACGCCCCTCAAGACAGCACGGTATTCCTGTTCATGTGAGGTGCCTATTAGAAGGAGTAGTGTCCTCCAGGAGAAATATCACTGGGATATGTGATAAAAAGCAACATTACTACATGGCATTCCAACCTTTTGCTCTCCTGGCCTGTTCAGAAGACAGTAAAGCCTCCCTAGGCATGCACAAGAGCCAGGAAACCTAAAACAGTCCATTGTTCCATTGATGATATAATTTATAATTTTTACATGTCAAGGATAACTTTCCAATAAAGGTGCCATAATGCTTAGGTTTAGTATTTGCATTAAGGTAGCACAAAAATACATATTCAAATAAAATATACTAAGGGCAACAGTGGTTGACTTACATTTGGTCTGATGATAAAGGGTCCTGTTTGCTTCATTCTTTCCCACTCCCAAACTGACTACAATACACTGTCAGTATTGGAAACCTCCTCCCTGCAGACACACTTTCCTTGTACCAGGAGTTGCTGTGTCAGTTCCTGGGGGAGAATCAATACTCGTCAACCCAGCTGTGATCCCCAATAGACATACCAAAGACCAGCATGGCAAGATATGCCCATCTGTGCTCTAGTGGCATGAAAGTTAGAGGGGTAAGCAGTCACTTTCTGATTGGATTCACAGTTTATTCTGCAAGAGGAAACACATACCTAGTGCTATAAATCTGACCGAGAATCCATAGCTGGAAAATCCATAGGCTGTAGGGATAAACCAATGATTACTATTTGGCTAAATGGACTTGGGATCAAACTGTTTTTGGAATATCTGTATCTCTGTACCCATAAATAATCTCGGTCCTCATCAGAAGTACCCTCTGTGTGGCAGACAGTGATTAATACCAAGACACATTGATGGAAGTGCATAGAAAAAGTGACTGTGACGTGCTCGGCTCTAGGTGGAACACCTACCTATGTCACACCACTCCCTTGAGGCTCAGGGTGCGTCACAGAAGACACGGTGAACATATCGTAAGAACCAGATGTCTAGGCGTGCTACTGGGCAATAACATCTTCTGAGAATGATAGGACTGTTGAACTCATGAACTCATGGCAACTGTGGTTGCCTAAGGAGACCCACACAAGATCAAGCCAAGCCAGTATGGATAGGAGAGGGACACATGTCCCCCATACATACCTGAGGAGAATTTGAGAGTTGATGGCTTCTAGGGGAAGGAGAGCTAGCTTTCCTTAGAGATGTGGCCCTCTAGAAGAGACTGTGTTCTGATGGGTAGCCTCATACCCACACATATACGGGAAGCAACTAACTGGACTCAGAGGCTTCAAAATTCACCAAAAAAAAAAAGAGGAGATAAAGTTGAGAGAGCGGTAAAGGGATCCAAAGAAGTTAGAGATGGGGAGTGGGGAATAGAATATGATATGAGTGCATTGTATGCTTGTATGAAATTCTTGGAGAATAGACAAAAAATGTTTTTAAAGAACAATTTCAGTATAACATGGCCCCCAAACTGTCTAGTATTTCCATTTGCTCAGTATCACACTTCACTGTGTCTGTGTGATTCAAAATCTTCAAAAAAGATTCTCGGGTTTGTCTGGTTGGCAGAATATTATAAATTAGATACAAACCCATACACTGTTTAAATTTTCTGTGCATGAGCATCAGTGCCAGTCACAGAGAGAGACGCCCTTGGCTGAGTGCAGCAATGCTACCGCATGCTGGCATGAGATCAAACTTTAATTTTATTTCACACATACCTATGTCTTTTAGTTCTGTGCTGATTCTATACCTTGCTGCTTTCTTGGGAAAAGTTTGTCTTTTAATGAAAACTTGATAAGATTAATAAAGGCATATATATTTGTCTGGGACATGCTCAAGAATTGGGTGGTGATTATGGCTATGTTCTCCTGCCACTCAGTAAAGCCACATACTGAGCTAGAATACTTGATGTAGGAGGTCCTTCTGTATTTATGTTGCTTTCATTGGTTGAATAAAGAGACTGCCTTGGCCTTTTGATAGGGCAGCCCTTAGGTGGGCAGAGTAGACAGAACAGAAGGCTGGGGAGAAGGGAAGTGTGGCAGACACCATGCTTCTCAGTCCCAAGATGCATGCTGGTTAGACTCATGCTGGTAAGCCACATCCTTGTTGTGAATACAGATTATTAGAAATGGGATGAATCAAGATGTAAGAGTTGGGATGAATCAAGAAGAGGCTAGAACTAATGGACCAGGCAGAGTTTAAATGAATACAGTTTCTGTGTAATTATTTCAGGTATAGGCTAGCCGGGACCAAAAGCAGGCCAGCGTCCAGGATCTGGGCAGCAGGACACAGCCCGCTCCTCCTCATGCAACAGTACTTTAGGATGAAAATTTTATTCTACATGAATTATTTTTCTAAACAAAGCCGGAAGGCATTGCAGAAAGTGCCTCAGATGTAGGACTGAGCTTTCTGGACGGCACCCCCGTCTCCTCCATCATCGCTGTGCCTCATTCTGGCCCAACAGCAGAGCATGGTGCCAAATGAAGATAGGGACTAGTAGCAGAGGCTGTGGTGTCCTCAGGGGCTTCTCTCCAGCAGCTGAGCTTTTGAGAATCAAGTAAGAGTTGAGCAGACAGACAGAAGCATCAGCCCACATTAAGGGAGACTTCTGGGAAAGAATTTTCTTGTCTCATTATGACAGGAAATATCCTCACTTAAGCAGGATCAGAAATTTGGGAGACCACACTTCAGGACATGTCAGTATGGCCACCCCCAGCTCCTCCCACACTCTTAGTAAGCCCTGTTGATGTCTATACTCCCTGGCTTTTGTTGAATAACTAACCATCACAGAATTTGGTACTCAAGACAACTAAGATATATGTAGCTCACGATTCTGCAGCTCTCAGACAAGGCCCTTGTAGCCCAACTGGCAGCTGATCAGGTTGGTCCGCTGGCTGAATGATTCCCCGTCTTTGCCCAACAAGTGATCCTGGATTCTTTGTACAACAGAGCATCACTCCAAAAGGACAAGTGATGCTTATAAGGCCGGTACCCACACAGGCAGCTTGAGGTGGTCACCCAGGTCACAGCCCAGTTTGGACCCAGAGAAAGGAGAATCAGACCTCATTTCTCACTGGAAGGGATAGAGCAGCATTGTGAGACCTGCAATACAAGTTGGGGAAACTGTGAACATGTGAGAATTGATGGGCTCTCAGTTTGAAGAGCCAGCCCTTCCAGGGAGACACAAGGAACAGAATGACTCCAAAGCCATAGAGCATTGAAAATATTTCCACTAGAGAAAGCATCCCCCAAGGAGCTGCCATGTGGCTGCACCTTGCACTGTGTCCTGTTGCCTTCCCTGGAGAGCTGAGTCCCAAGAATTGGAGGTAGAAGAGAGCTGACTCAGCATCTTTGGACAAGGGCTGTTGGAAGAAGCTAAAGATGCAGACTCAGCTCTCCAGTAACTCTGAGCCAGGGAACATGCCAGGTTGTGTTTGCTAAAGTCACAGGCCACATATATGCCTCAGTTTCCCAGTCCTCAAAGATATAGCGAGCTGGTAACATCATGTGTTTCTATATATCTATTTTATATGGGCTCAGTTTCACAGGCTGAATTGAAAAAGTTCCTGGACAACAAAGTAATTATCTCAAAATGCAGCACAATTAGGGCAAAGGTCCCAATCACATCCTCACCCCAGAATCATCCAATAAACTGCCTCTAAATACTACTCAGTCTGCGTCCTCAGGCGCTGTGAGTCAGTAGGTCTGGGACTGGGCAGAAGCCTGCCATTTTAGCCAGCCTCTCCCTGGGAAGTTTGGTTTCCTTACATGAAACATGAGGTCACTGTATCTGCCCTATCTGGCTTCAGCTAATGTTCTAACAGACAATGCAGTCTGTGGAAGCAGACCCCATAATCTCAGCTAGCTGGAGAGGAAGCTCGGAGGGAGCTAATTTTGTTAGCGTCTGACTTATTTACTCTCCTCTCTCTAGCTATGTCCTCATCAATCTTGAACTCTAGGACTTCTGTGTTTCCCTGATTAATATGACAAGATAGCATGAAGGTGAAAATGACAAAAACCCCACCGAAAGGTTATTAACAGGATAGAAATTAATTCGTTCTGACCTAGGCAGCCAGCACTGAAATAAGTCAGTGCCTTACAAACACACAGGGATCAGCCTCACTGTATAAACACACAGGGATCGGCCTCACTGCATAAACACACAGGGCTAGGCCTCACTGCATAAACAAACAGGGCTCGGCCCCACTGTACAAACACACAGGGCTCGGCCTCGCTGTATAAACACACAGGAATCGGCCTCACTGCATAAACACACAGGGCTCAGCCTCACTGCATAAACACACAGGGCTCGGCCTCACTGTATAAACACACGGGGCTCAGCCTCACTGTATAAACACACAGGAATCGGCCTCACTGCATAAACACACAGGGCTCGGCCTCACTGTACAAACACACAGGGATCGGCCTCACTGCATAAACACACAGGGCTCAGCTGCCCCTTACTCCTCACTGGCCATGGCTCAGCCTCACTGTACGGGGTGGGAACACTACCAGCTCTCACGTTCACATCATAGCCCCACGGCTGGAGGGGGAGACGATAACACAAACAGCCCCCTCCATCAAAGAAGTTTGTGGTTCCTGGAGTTTTCTCGGGTCACTTCTACTCACACAGAAAGGAAGCCAATGGAGAGGGACCACGGAAGAGGCAGTTCCTATTCTAGAGTGATGCCACGGGGTCTGAGTCTGACAGGAGGAGGACAACCAGACAGCATAAGGGGAAACCCCACCATGCTAAAAACATGGGACTGTATTTACAACTTACGAACAGTCTTGTTTACATGCATTCATTATGAGCTCTTCATTAGAATAATGAGAATACTAAGTGGCCAATAAGAAGAAAATTATTGTCAGTCATGAGACATCAACTTAATAAAATAATCTGAAATCACCAGAAAGATTGTTCACCAAGATTATATAATCATTTACTTGCAGAAAGGGTGGTTTCCAGAGTCCTCTATCTTCTCTCCTAAGAAGCACAATTGCAGACCCAAGAGCTTGGCCCTTAAGAGACAACCTCAGGGAACACAAAGTGTTTAGGACGAATCCACTCTGGCTTCATTTGCTGCAATTTTCAACTCTATGAAACAGATTCCTCTGGGTAATAAAGACAGAAGAACAAAAGCAAGAAAACGTTTTCTGTCCCGCAGACATCTGCTGGACAGCTGCTCAGGCCCCCAAGCCGGCACTCCCTAGCACGGGGCTGTAAATTACACTTCCGCGCACGCACGTTCCTGGGCACTCCAGCGTCTGAGCTACACAGAAACACAAAGATACAAGAGTCAGGGAAAACCTGCCAGGAAGGCAGGAAAAGAAATGGCTCCCAGTTGGTGCTCCCTGAGAGTTAAAGATTCACAGGCGGGAAGTGACAGTATGGACCCTGCCGGTGACGGAGGTAAAGAACTGCAGCTATGAGAGCACATCTGGATTCTGAGTGCAGAAAGCAGCAAGTGGGCATGACTGGTGCTGCTGAGGCAGAAATCGACACAGCTGCTCCGCCTCTGGACCTCATCCCCTTCCAGCTGTCAATTCCAGAAGAGATGCATTCAACCCACCAGAGGGCAGAGAGAAGCCGCAGGATCACTATTCCATGCTCCCTCTGCAAGGCACGGTTGGAACAGCCTCCAAGTCAGGACATAGGTATCCATGGCAATGCTTTGAAGTTGAGGGACAGTGGAGGAATGGATTTTGATGAGACTTCTGCAATGGACAGATGGACGGCCTATCATGGTTTGCTTCTTCATAGGATGAGCCTGTGTCTGGAGATGTTGAGACAGATGCAGTAAGTTCATAGGCAGGAACAAGGTAGAGTTTTAGATGTAAGATGGCTGAGTAGGACTGTGAAGGGACGCAAGATGCTAGGGCAGGGTCTGGGAAGGTGGATCAGTTGGTAAAGTGCTTGCCATGAAGCCACCAAGAGCGTATTCCAAGCTTCAGCACTACAAAAAAAATCCATGCACCGAACTTTATGATTGTCATCTCAGTATAAATGAAGTATAGACAAGAGGATCCCTGGGGCACACTGGCCAGCCAGGTTAGTCTAGTTGCATGCCACAGTCCCAGTGAGACACCTTTTTTCTGAAAACAAAGTATATAGTACCTGATGAATGACATCAAAGATAGACCTCTGTCACTGACACACACACACACACACACACAGATGTACACCACATGCATGGGCAACCTCTGCACAGGCTCTCTCTCTCTCTTTCTCTCTCTCTCTGTCTCTCTCTCTCTCTTTCTCTCTCTCTCTCTGTCTCTCTCTCTCTCTCTCTCTCTCTCTCTCTCTCTCTCTCTCTCTCTCTAAGATGCTATGGCCACTGGAATGTCTTTGGAAGAACTTAGAAGAAATTCATAACAGATGTTGCCTCTAGGATAAAGAAGTTGGGAATAAGTCACTTTGAGTATTGTTTAAGAACATACTCTGTATTTAATTACATCATATACACTTATTTTAAAACTTTTTATAATAAAAAAGAGACACAAGAAGAAACATTTTCATTCTATTTACCCTCCATGAATTCCCAGTCTATGACATAAAGAAAGGCCTTGAAGTTACTTCCTATGTCAGGGTTTCGTGCACAGGCCTCAAGCCCACCATGCGTCTTGTGAAGAAAGGGAAAGTACAGCAAACACACTCCACATGAAAATACCATCTCAGATGTGACGGGAAGGTCACCCTCAAGAGGGCAGAGCACACTCCAGTAGACTGAGAAAGTGCCACACCACTGTGGTCACCATCAACTCCTAGGACTGTGTTTTCCCCAAGTGCGCCAGCATCTCTTCCTCCTTGGAATCTCTGCACAGGCCCACTCCACTTTACTGTGTTCTGCTCTCCACCAGGTTACCCCTAACTCCACTTTCTGACCCAGAATTTGACCCTATCACATGAGAATAGAAATCCCTTACCCGCTTCTACTAGAGTCCTATTTCCTACGTTCTCAGGAACAAAGTCTTTGTCTCGGTATCTCACACCTGTATATTACAATGTTCATTTCTAGAAAGTATATGCGTGCCTGTCATTGGACTCACTTTTCCACACAAAAATCCATCTGGGAGTTTGTATAACATATTTATTCACCATTACATAGAACTTCAAGGGAGGCCCCACCCATGATATTAGGGGAAGTTTCCTATTCTTTTACTCTTAAAATTTGTGCAGCAATGAATATGTAAACATATTACGAGTCAATAAACACAAAAAGAAATGGCCATAATCTTTAAAAGGCATCAAAACAGATACAGAGCTACAGGAAGTAAAGAATAGCACAGCATAGCACAGCGGAAGGAGCCACAGCTCACTCCTCTCACAGAGGAGAGATTCCCCAGCCTCCAAACACTAAGTTTTATAAAGAAGAACAAGAACCAATAGGAGTCATGTAAAAACAAAAACCTGAAGCTGTTTACTACGAAAAGGAAATATGTACTTGAATAAAGGCAGAGACCTGTTTTATGTTATTGTTTTTAATTAGGATTTACCAGAAAAGCTGCATAGCACCCCCTGTTGGTTGGAGTGGAAAGTGTAGCCAAGTGTCTGGTGAGGAGGCAATTGGGAGCCAATTGTTCTCCATTTTCCTCTTTCATTATTGGCATTTTAAGAGCCTTCTTAAATATTGCAGACATTTGCTCCTAATCTCTACCAACTATGAAATTTAAATAATGCCCTGAATTTGGACAGCCATTTGGCAAATGATTGTCTCTTTAAATGCAGTGTGTACAGCTTTGCTCTAGGCATAGAATTAGCAAGATTTTCTTTACCTACCAACAGAAAAACAAAACAAAAATAACGTTTTCTCTTACTTTGTCCCAAGTGTTGAACACAGACTCCATTAGACTTTCAAATGTGTCCATCTGGAACCAACGGGAAGGCATGTGACACCAGATGACTCAATGACCCTCCTATGGAGTGTGAGCATGATGGAGAGAACACAGAAGAGTATTTGGACACTCTGCAGGAAGTTGTTCCCACTGAGTTTATCTTGGAGTGGGGAGAGAGGAGAAAGCGATGGCTGGAGCCTCAAGGGAGCAGAAGCTGCAGTGGGGGGACCACGTGCCTGGAGATCTGTAGCTGTACAGATGCGGCCACTTCCCAAACCACAGAGCACACCTATAAAACTGACAGTCATCCACAAAGTCATATAATACTCAGTGCATGGTGACATCTCCCGACAGTGTCCTGTGCCCTACACACACACATACACAGACACACACACACACACCAAAGAGAAAGGAAGACAGAGACAATCGAGGAATACTCGGTGCTGTTTAGCTTGCCGCTCTTTCCTTTGCATTTCCGATAACCTGGAAGTTAGACCCAAAGTCCCACCTGAAGCTGTGCTGAAATAATTACACTGCAGGAGTGGGTGACACTCGGTCCCGTGTCCTGCATCACTAAACCCATGTCATATGCTCTATCCGCATCAATAAAAACACTGTTTCCTCCTGCATGGATCCTTGCACATAAACAGCCTTTCAGACCAACAGGAAGTGTTCTAGGACAGTGCTGGGCAGCCTTACTTCAGTCCCGCCTGCCCCCCACCCAGTGATTTTAACCAATCTGAGTCTTCCCAAAGCAGTTCCGCCTTGCTGTGAGGAGACAGTAATGAACCCAGCCTCAGTTGCAAGCAGCCAGCATGCTTCTGTAGACTGGAATCTTCCCTTGACAAATGAGATGATATGGAGTGTCACAATTACAATCCCTTCCTGAAAGACCAGGCTAAGTTCCGTTTCCCTCCTTTCTAACTTCAAACAAGGGGTGCATTTAATTGCTGCCTTAGGAGGTATCAGGGAGACTTTCTGGTTTTCTGTTTCATAAACAACATTAGAGACTCAGGGATTTTTCCATATATTCAACATGTAGAAATCAGTTGAGACCATTTTCACGGATAACGTGAGACTTTTGGACAAGGAGAACTGCAAAGAGCCTGATCTATGCCACTGTGTTGATTCATCAGAGAAACATCCTTGCTTCCAACACAAGCTCTATCAGATGTGCCCCATCTTTGCCTAGCCTGAAATGCACTACGACAATCATCCCAGACAGAAAATGTAGCTGTCATCATATGGACCAGGGCTGGAGCCCAGGGCCTTGCATATACTAGGCTAGTGATCTAACCCTGAACTACATCTCAAGCCCTGAGAGAGTGTAATGGTTAAATTCATACAATAGTTTCAAGTTACTTATAAGAAAATAGGTTCTTAACTTTGTCCTACTATATATAAAATAAACTTAAGACTGGGTGTGGTGGTTACACCTACAATCCTAACAATCTCTTTTAGCTTAGGTAGGGTGACTATTGCAGTGATGGCACACCATCACCAAAAGACAGTTAGTGAGGGATGGGTTGATTTCACCCACAATTCCATACAACAGTTCATCATCAAAAGCAGTGAGGGCAGGAACTCAAGCAGGGCAGGAATCCGGAGGCAGGAGCCGATGCAGAGGCCATGGATCCGGTGCTGTTTACTGACTTGCTCCCCATAACTTCTCAGGCTGCTTTCTTATAGAACCCAGGACCACCAGCCAGAGATGGCACCACCCACAATAGGCTGGGCCCTTCCACATCAATCACTGATAAAGAAAAAGCCTACAGGCTTTCATACAACTGGATCTTCTGAAGTCATTTCCTCAATCGAAGCTCCCTCCCTTCTCTCGGATGACTCTAGCTGTGTCAGGTTGACATAAAACTAGCCAGGACAGCTTGGGAGGCTGAAGCAGGAGGAACACTATGAATTCAGGGCCACACACTGAGTCTCAGGCCAGCTCTGTGTGGTGACATACAGCTGCACCAGCCTGCGGGATAGGCAGGTAGTTCTCTGCGAGTTCGAGGTGAGTCTGGTCTACATAGACTTCCAGCTGAGCCAGAGCTGTACCCGAGGCCCTGTCAAAAAATTTTAGATAAAATAAAATAATTTAAAAATGATGATTCTAATACTACAATAAACACATTTAAAGCACAGGATATCCATTTAATCTGTACATCAAAGTCACTTAGAATAAATCCTTTATCATATTACCAGTTTAATATACAGTTGCATCTATCTCAACTTGTTTTGAAACATGATCATGTGATTAGTGTTAAAACATGAGAAGATGCCCACTAGAAGGTCACAAGACATAAGGATGTCTCTTACTTTCATACAGTTTAGTCACCAGAACACAGCAGTCAATGAAATCTTCACCTACTACATATGGGATATTTCCTAACACAAGTCCCGTATTTATAGTCACATATTAAAACATTTTATTTCAATGCCTAATGTATTTATATGAACCACAACAATATTTTTAAAGGTGAAACAAGTGGTTGTCTCGTAGGCAACATTTGGCATTTGCTAACCATGCTTCTTTCCCAAATATTCTCTTTAATTTGTGGCACCAGACCACCCTGGCTTTCCTGTCATGGAGTTCCCGGTTCTGCTGATATCTGCTTTTCCTCTCCATCTCCTACCCATGGGAGTGCACAGCTCCCAGTCCACACACCATCTCTGGATTTGCTTCCACCCACATGTGAAACCCTGCCCCATTTCTGACCTAGTTCCTGAGCACTCTCAGGCCCTGGAAACATGAACCACTGTGGCCAGGCTCCCCCACTGTCTGCCCCCCACACTGCACATTCAGCAAGCTGACTTGGAGCTCATTGTCTCCCTCTGCACCCCACTCATAAACTTTCCTGACTAGATTACCACCTTCCCTCCCTGCTCTAGGACCAATCGATCCAAATGCTCTTGGATCTGCCTTCACCACCCCATTCCAGGGCACCTGGGCAGGGCAAGCCTGGTGTCTCACCTCCTCTTTCATCCTTTCTCAGGCTCTGGGCTGTATCTAGAATAGTCACTATAAAATAGAAATGAAATCTCAGAATTCCTCTGATTAAAATTCAACAGCTTCTTACCATACTCACAGTGAAGTCCAGATCTGACCTCCTGACATTCAAGACTAATAACCTTCCACAAGTTCCCTCAACCAAATTCAGTTTGGATAAAATTTCCTTTTCTTTTCTAGAGTCCCATATAACTCCTAAGACTTTGCTAGGCAAAGTTGTTTTCTCTGACAGATACCATGTTTGCTCTTTACCCCAAGGGCTTAGTTCATAGCATTCCTATGTCTTAATTATTACTACTAGGGGTCTGAGAATTGGAGCAGAGTAAGCAAAAACATAAATGCTTTCACTATAACAAGGGTAGGGTCTGATAGGAAACAGACTCACAGTGAATGTCCACCACCAATATCAAATAATCATTCATCTGTAGCAAGATTATCTGCAAGCTGAGTTCATCCTTGAGAGGAAGCACTTTAGCCTTGATTCAGTTTGCATCCCAATT
The DNA here is from genome assembly GCA_004026605.1 of Ondatra zibethicus. Taxonomy (NCBI): domain Eukaryota; kingdom Metazoa; phylum Chordata; class Mammalia; order Rodentia; family Cricetidae; genus Ondatra; species Ondatra zibethicus. The sequence goes on from PVIU01010175.1 coordinate 38,089, forward strand.
CTTCTGTGAGTTGAGTTTAAAACATATTCCTTCCTTCCTTGCTTGCTTCCTTCCTTCCTTGCTTTCTTCCTCCCTTGCTTCTTTCTTTCCTTTCTTGTTTCCTTTCTTCCTTGCTTGCTTTTTTCCTTCCCTCCTTTCTTCCTTCCTCCCTCCCTCCCTCCCTCCCTCCCTTCCTTCCTTCTTTCTGGCACAAGAGATTGAATCTGGAGCCTCACACAAGCTATCCCCTCGAACGCTATTTCTAGCCCCAGTGTAGTTTATAACTGATAGAGTTATATATAGAAAAGTGAGAGAGTTTGCTCAGAATGATGCAGCTGGACTCTAGGTCTAGGTCATTTCAAGCAGCTATTTTAATTAAATTATATAAATTATGCTCTTATCATATATTCATAGTCATAACCTACTTAAGTGTGTTCAATTGTGACAAACTCCAAAATAAGGTGTGGAGTAGTTTTTTGTTTGTTTATGAATTTCTGTTTTTCATTTTTCATTATATCTTTTATTTTTGATGCTTTAATTTCATTTACAATCAGCAGAGTTTGTTTTATTCTGTCTTCTTGGTGAGAGGTGGAGATTGTTGCCTGAGCAGTGCCATGGACACCATGTTTCTGCGGGGTGTGTGTGATGATCAACCCCTGACAACAACCTCAGATGTTTGGAGGATCTTAAATAAATGGATTTATTTTGGAAAGGGTGCCAGTGGATGCAAGGCTACATACTGCTAAGTAGGAAAACTACCACAGTGTAGTAATTGTTTAGCCAGAGGCCAAAATTGCTCCAGAAACTCTGGAGATAAAATGTTTGAATAATCAAAGGCATTAAAATTTTAACTCGCTAGCTCTTGTTTTATTCATCCACAGATCTAATGATTCCTATAAAAACAAAAACCACCATGCATTCACTATTTGATGCCAAGGAAGATTCCCAGAGACAATATCCAACCATTTCTCTGAGAATGTCTTAACATCACAACACTTTCTGCTATCTGTGATACTGTAGACAAGGACATTTCTTGTGCTTAAATCATTTTTGTATCCAAATTTCCTATTGATGGTCAAACTAGTGATGATTCTTGGAAACAGAATCCAAACTTTTCTCCTCCTCTGCTTTTAACTAAGGTGAGAAACAAGTCCCACCCTGCTGGACAGACAGGAACCTGATCTGATAACCTCTGCTGATGGTACAGGAGATGAATCTTGTAGTGCCAACTAGGAGTCATTATTGGTTCAGGTAACACAAACAATATTTTCTTTCAGAGAACAAGAGAGTTGAACTTGAAATACCAGTTAAAACTAGATTCACTAACACTACAAGCAGAAAAAGCCTATATGAAGAACAAAGGCATAAATATAGGATATTACTTGGGCAGCAAATATGAACAGGGGTTTTGGGGTCGAATATCTACAGCCTTCTCCGTGGAGGGAAGGACCTATTAAGTACACCAGGACTGCTCAAAACATGACTGGATCAATATGATCAAGTCTCTGATAGATCCATTAACATGGAAAATAAGTGATTAAATGATATGTGTGTGTGTATATATATATATTGATAATAATAGATGATGGATTAGATGATGGATGATTGATACACAACAGATACATAGCAGAGGACAAATGATAGACAGTAGACAGATAATGATGGACAGGCAACAGATATAAAAATATAGATGACAAATAAAATATGTAAATAGATTAAATACAAAAAGAGGAGGACAGATGGATGGATAGGTAGGTAGGTAGGTAGATGATAGGTAGGTAGGTAGATAGATAGACAGACAGACAGATAGACAGATAGATGGACAGACAGACAGATAGATAGACAGACAGACAGACAGATAGACAGACAGACAGACGGGCATAAACCTATTGGGTTAACTAATGAGCGGTCTTAAGGTGCTCACAAGATAAGGAACCATTTCTCTGTATCTGAACCATAAGAACATTAACTCTGGGGTCTCTTTATTTCTTCCTCTTCTCTGAGGGTGTATTTTCATGTCATAAAGATGATGCAGCTGTGGCATTTCCTGAGCCTCCATCCATGCAGATACTGCAGTCTTTGCTGCAAGTTTTAACACATAAGGATTTTTTTTAAAAAGTTATCTCAGTTTTTAAAGTCCCTGAGGGGGAAAAAGATCCGAGTTGATCTTGTCATTGATCAAAAATCACTAAAATGCCAACAGGTTAGTGGGCAAAACTGTGAAGACACATTTACAAAAAGAAAAACAAACTTCATTACCAAGTATAGTGAGATTTAATGTAACTGCCTGACATAGGAAGCTCATCCTTCTTGGCCATCTGGCTGGATGGAGCCTCTTCTAGAAGGTTGACAACACTATCGACAACCTCAGGTACTTTGTTTCTACTGACCAAGAAAAACCAGGAATAACATTCTAGCTATGATTAAATACTGTCAATATGGAGAAAAGAGTTCCCCATGTTTTCCACAAGGGTATCAGAAGATGTAGAAGTTGATACTTACTTCAACTATAGCATTATCTCCCCCAAAGAATAAAATATAATCACACCTTAAGTTTTCATGTAAGATGAATTTGAAGAGAATCCAGAATTATTTAGACTTTATAACTCAAGAAAAAAAATGTCAAAACAGTATCCAGTGAGCTACTGATGGTGGATTGTAACATGGTTATGTTTTTGCTGCTTTGTGTGTGACCTTCCTGGTGATATTAACTTTCTCTAATGAGCACATTTCATTCTTTTTTTCTGAATCATAACAAATTGAAGGAGCACTAGGCTTCTCATGCAATCCACTGCTTTGGGCTTCTGTGTTCATCCACTTTACTGCGGATGAACTTTGTCTTACTTTAGGGCTTCTGTTACACGTCTCACCCTGCCTCCCTCCCCCACCCCCCGCATCTCAGGAATGTCCTTCAAAGCCTCCAGTTTCTACTTGACAAACGAACTCTCTAGAGAGAAATGCTGACACACTGGAGAATTCATATCATTTCTATTATTTACTAGAAGGTTCTGAGAGATACTGTAGTTCAAACCTGACATTTTTGAACTTATTAAAGTTAAGTAGAGGCCAAAAGAAACGGTGTGCCCCTCTGTTTCAAACAGCCCATCCGCACCAAGGCCGACTCTCTAATCAGCTCTCTTGTCTGCACCACCTCCCCTGACCTGGGCATCTCCTAGCTTCTTCTCACTGCCTGTGAGCAGCAGCCTGCTCTGGTTCCCATCTCATAGTCCACTTACTTGTTAAGCAGAGATTAATGAAAACATGCACATGATGGCGTCTTGCCTTTCATTTGCCCAGCTCTCGGTGAAACAAGTTGCATTCTCCTCTGTCTCTTTCCCAACCACCGACACCATCTTGGTCACTTCCTGGAGAGGAGACACACTTTAACAGGATGCTGCTCAGAGCCCATCTATAAAACACCCAGGCTTGTTCTGAGAGAGAATCTCAGGCTCGTGGTTGAGGATGTGCTGGTGTGGGATGAATTATAAACTGAACGAGAGGCAAACTCTTAAGAAAGCAGCAGGCGGCCCATTGCCTCCTAGCCACAGTGCCCCCTGGGATCCTTCCCACTCCAGCAACTGGAACTGACAGCAAGCCCCTCTTTCCAGTGGAGTGGCCCTGACTCTGGAGAAGAAAATCTGCTCTGGGATCCACTGGATGTGCCTCAGGACCACGTGGCCTACACACAGAACACAGAGTAAAGCGAACAAGGCTACTGCCTGTCAACACAGTGTGCTCTTCCACACAGCACAGGCTGGCCAACATCGACATGGGAATCATTTCAAGATGGTGGGGGAGAATTGTCTGTATTCTGTCAATCATGTTTTAAATAAATGCTGATTGGCCAGGCAGGAAGTAGGTGGGTCAACCAGACAGGAAAGAGAGGCAGGGCGATGAGACCAGGAGAATGCTGGGAAGGAGGAAGCCTATTCCTCCTCACTCCTGCCCAGACCACTGAAGAAGCAGGATGTGACCTGCCCCACCGAGAAAGGTACTGAGCCATGTGGCTAACATAGATAAGGATAATGGGTTAATATAAGCTACGAGAGCTAATAAGAAGCCTGAGCCAATGGGCCAATCAGTTTGTCATTAATATAGACCTCTGTGTGATTTCTTTGGGACTTGCCAGCTGTGGGAACTGGGCAGGACAGAAACCAACCAGGCCTTCATGCTACATCAAGAAATGAAAAATGCAGGTCTGTGGAAATGGCTCAGCTGGCAGAGTACTTGCTGTGTAAACATCAGGACCACTGAGTTCAAAGTCCTGTGCCCACGGGAAAAAGTCAGGCATGATGGGACATTTATATTCCCAGTTCTCAGGAGCCAGAGGCAGGCAAATCTCTGGGCTTCACTAACCAGATAAACCAGAGTTTTCCAGACTAGTAAGAGATCCTACATCAAAAAGCAAGGTACCCTGAAGAGCAATGCTAAAGATTTTCCTGTAGGTACCACATATACACATGCACACATCTGTGCATTTATGGGCCCAAATACACACACACACACACACACACAACCAAAACAGTAATAGCACAATGAAAGGATTCTTTATTTATCTGTGGGTTTTGTGGGTGGTTGTTTTTTGCTTTTAGCTTTTTCGATATTACCAGGAAGTGTTCTTTATTAGCTAAGATTCTCTTTGTGAGTCATGAAAAGACAATGCTTAGCCAAGGGAGCCACAGTGTTACAAACACAAAGGTGGCCCGAGTTTTCTTAGATAAAAGCAAATAAAAAGCAATCTGATTGACATTCATATCAGATGAAAAGAGGTGCCGCGATGCTCCCAGAAAGAGAAAAGAGGATTAAGAATAAATAACTTTAAAGGAAGGAAAATGCCTGGTGGTGCAGAGAAAAAGCCATCCCACCAAATGGGCTCACATGATGGGGAAACCACCTGTCACTATTAATACAGTCTAAACGTAAGGCTGGCCCAGCATGAGATTGCTGCTTCAGTAGACTGAGGAGTTTGATATTAGAAGTTTAAAATGGTTCATCCCAATACATTAATATATGATGTGGGATTTCCCTCTGTATGTTGTGAATACCATTGGCCAATAAAGAAACTGTCTTGGGCCTGTGCAGGGAATATGGGTAGGCAAGGAAAACTAAACTGAATGCTGGGAGAAAGAAGGGTGGAGTCAGGAGAAACCATATAGCCCCGCCAGAGACAGATGCCTGTTAGAATCTTGCCAGTAGGCCACAGCCACGTGGCAATACACAGATTACTAAAAATGGGTTAAATCAAGATGTAAGAGTTACCCAATAAGAAGTTAGAGCTAATGGGCCAAGCAGTGTTTTAAATAATATAGTTTCTGTGTGGTTATTTTGGTTCTGGGCAGTTGGGACAAACAAACGGCCTCCTTACCACAAATATACAAAATGCCTATACTTCCCCTCTGAGTGAGGGACAGTCAGGTCACTCCCCTTCAAATGATCCTTTATTATAGCTCCAGACACCCTAGCTGATGAGAGAGAGAGAGAGAGAGAGAGAGAGAGAGAGAGTAGAGACCTCAGACATTAGTGTGGACTCCATTGCTCCAAGCTGCTACAGCTGGACAGGACCCTCCCTTCAGTGAGCAGCTTCTCTCCAGGAAGCCACTGCTGTATCCCATTGTTCATCTCTGGGGTCATCTCACACCTTAGCCAACTCCCCCAGTCCCTACCACAATCCCTGTTTCCAGCTTCCCACTTCAGGCCCACTAATCCTACCAGAGCAAAAGATCTCCTGAATGGAAAGAGAGGAAGGCAAGCTGAGGTCAGTGCAGTGGGCAGCAAGGCCAAGATTCAGCCTCTCTGGCCTCAAATGCAAGCCTTGTTGGAAATCAGAGTTCCTGGATACCAGTCTCAGAGCATGAAATAGCACACGGGAGGCTCCTAGAACAAACAGTGCCTAGCACATCAGCTCAATAAATATTACCAGTTGCTGTGGCTTAACCTTTAAGGGGATGTATGGAATTCCAGGAAAGAAAAGTTGTTCGCTCTGAACACACACACAGAAAAGTGCCCAGAGTACAGACACCTGTGCTAATGTGTTCACACCTACAGATAAGGGTGTGTAGAATGGGGGGAAAATAAATATCAAACAGAGACAGTAACTACAGCAAACATACACATTCATCTGGTTTCATCTTGATTCATTCACCAGGGATGTAAGCACTATCTCCCTCCCCATGTGATAGAAAGAAGCCTATCAAATCAATCTGCAGGATTAGAGGCAATGCCGAGAGTTTCCTCTCTGTAGATGTTCTTACTGCATTGTTGCTCTTCTGAAATCCGCAAACCTCTGCTCATCTTTCTCAGCCCATGTTCCTGGAAAGTTCTTAGGGCGAGAAGTACTTCTCATCAATAGAAATTCAATTTGCTGCACAAGTTAAGACACAGTAAACTTTTCTCCCCTTGCTTAACTGCTGCTTTCACGATCGTAAAACGCGTCCAACGTTTAAATAGGAAGAAGGATCTTAAAGTTTAATCATCGGAGATTAAATCTTTTTCATAAGGCCTGAGCTACACAGCAACAGGTTAGAAATGGATTGGCAGCCGGCTCCCCAGGGCAAGGCCACAGCACAGAGAAACATCTGTCCCCAGGCTCCCGAGGCTCATAAATGTCAAAGAAAATTGAAAGTTCCCTCTTCCAGTGTGAGCTCAGAGAAGGCACAGGGCCTTTGGCGTTGAAAGGGACAGGTGTGTCCATGCACGATGAGGGATGTTTGAAAGACCAGAAGCCTGATGATGGTTGATGATCTGGGCAGGGGATTTTTGGAAACTTCTTTCCTCGGCATCCAGAAAGAGCTCTCCACTATGCAAGAAGCAGAGACAGACTCTGGCATGAGAGACGCTGGAAATATCCTGCTCTGTACTCTTCAGGCATCACGTGGCTCCGACCCATTCACAGCAATCCTCTGGCACTCCACACTGCAGAAATGTTTTCCTTTTGTGCCTGTGAATAAGACCAGAGAACACAGGCAAAAGAAGGAAAGGAATAATTGCTTGTTGTCACCCATTCAACTGCCAACAGAGCCAATTTGGAAGAAAAGAATTCAGCTCTCCTTCCCAGCAGGATGTCAACACCATGGATGACATCATACTGCCAGACATCCAGCTACAAATGAAGCTTTGCCAAAGAAAGGCAATGCCAACTGAGAGCCCTGCTTGCCACCCTGACAGTTACTTCCTACTGGAGACGGCAATGTGCGCCAGGAGGGGAGTGAGGCAGAGGGCATGGGATAAAGTCCCTGCTTTGACCCAGGCTAGGGCAGTAATATTGGATGAACGTCTATCTTCACTTATTTCCCTGATTCCAGAGAGATTTGTGATATCAGGAATGATAACACAGGAAAAACCACTGGGAGAACTTGGGAAGAAGTTCATCACCAGAGCCAGATATAGTCAGTGTTCTGGGTGTGTTGTTTAAAGAAAGAAAATTGTGTGCATGTGTGTGTGTGTGCTTGTGCGTGTGTGTGTGTGTGTGTGTGCGTGTGTGTGTTATAGGTAAGAGAGCTTGCTCTATAAGCAAGAGGACCTGTGTGTGAATCCCTAGTACCCACATAAGAAACTGCACATGGTTGTGCATGTCTTATCCTGTAACGCCAGCACGGGGAGAGACACAGTCAGAGCCCACGAGCTCCCTGGTTGAAAGATAAGTTTTGTCTCAATAGGAGACCCCCTCTCAAGATAAATGTAAGGCACACAATAATAGACTACTGGGCATGCTGTGCTGGTATCCACATGCGTGTGCCTAATGTGCATGCCCCAGCTTCCACACGCACATGCCCATGTGCGTATTTACATACATGCACCACACATATACATATACTTCACAACACACACCACCACACATGCGCAGAGAGCTACCCCCATCCCCGAGACTCATTATGGAATTAGGAAAGGAGGGGGACTTGCATTCTTTTTTGTTGTTGTTACTGTTTTGTTTTTGTTTGTTTATTGCTTTTTTTGAACTCTATATTTTTCTCTGCTCCCCTCCCTGTCTCTCTCCTGTCCCCTTCAACCCTCCCCCAAGGTTCCCATGCTCCCAATTTACGCAGGAGATCTTGTCTTTTTATACTTCCCATGTAGATTAGATCTATGTAAATCTCTCATAGTGTCCTCATTATTGTCTAAGTTCTCTGGGATTGTGGTTTGTAGGCTGGCTTTCTTTGCTTTATGCTTAAAAACCACCTGTGAGTGAGCACATGTAATAATTGTCTTTCTGTGTCTGGGTTATTTCACTCAAAATAATGTTTTCTAGCTCCACCCATTTTCCTGCAAAATTTAAGATGTCATTATTTTTTTTTTTTGCTGTGTAGTACTCCATTATATAAATGTACCACATTTTTTTAATTCATTCTTCGGTCAAGGGCCATTTAAGTTGTTTCCAGGTTCTGGCTATGACAAAGCTGCTATTAACATAGTTGAGCACATGTCCTTGTGGCACGATTGAGCATCCTTTGGATATATACCCAAAAGTGGTATTACTGAATCTTGAGGAAGGTTGTTTCCTAATTTTCTGAGAAATTGCCACACTGACATCCAAAGGGGTTGTACCAGCTTGCATTCCCACCAGCAATGCAGAAGTGTTCCCTTTTCTCCACAGCCTCTCCAGCATAAGTTGTCATCAGTGTTTTAGATTTTTGCCATTCTTACAGGTGTAAGATGGAATCTCAGAGTTGTTTTGATTTGCATTTCTCTGATGACTAAGGATGTTGAACATTTCCTTAAGTGTCTTTCAGCCATTTTAGATTCCTCTGTTGAGAGTTCTCTGTTTAGGTCTGTACTCCATTTTTTTTTTATTGAATTATGTGTTCTTTCGGTGACCAATTTCTTGAGTTCTTTGTATATTTTAGAGATCAGACCTCTGTCTGATGTGGGTTAGTGAAGATCTTTTCCCATTCTGTAGGCTGTCGTTTTGTCCTTTTGACTGTGTCCTTTGCTTTACAGAAGCTTTTAAGTTTCAGGAGGTCCCATTTATTGTTTTTCTCTCTTTTTTTTTTTTTTTTTTTTTTTTTTTTTTTTTTTTTTTTGGTTTTTCGAGACAAGGTTTCTCTGTAGCTTTGGAGCCTGTCCTGGAACTAGCTCTTGTAGACCAGGCTGGTCTCGAACTAACAAAGATCCACCTGCCTCTGCCTCCCAAGTGCTGGGATTAAAGGCATGTGCCATCACTGCCCGGCTTCTATCAGCATTCTTAAAAGCTTCTGGTGGTTGTGCTCTATGGGTGAAGGTCCTGTCCACAATGGGCTTCTTGATTTCATGAGGGCAGTGGAATCACAGACTAGCAAAGGCCGTGGGTAGTGCTTAGCTAGAAGATGGTGCTGGTACCCTTACCCTGTAAGCAGTTAAGAATAAAGCAATAATCAGAATGTTTGTTGATGGCTCATTGATGGCCGTCCTCTTAGAAGGAAAGAGATGTGCATTATCTTGTTCTTTACTCACAAGAGGAATGCATGGAGGTCTGATAACCATAACGGTCAGGTGACTCCATACCCACTTTCCAAGCTCAGGACCCCTCCTCTGCAAGAAGGTTCCCTCTTCCCTGCTCCTTTTACCCTTCCCACGACATACTCCTATCTCCCTTCTCAATTCTATTTTCCTCATAGGACATGTGTCCTGAGATGCATTCTTCATCATTTGACCAGTGCTTCCCATATACTAACCACCATCCCAGCTTCTGGCAGATCTCTGCCCTATGGAACAACTTTGGGGTTCATTTAGTTTATTACACATCTCTCCACATGCCCGCAATGTGCTGAGAGATGCTATGTGTTGTTATCATGTGTCAGGTGCTGTCTGTCTTGTCTGTCGCTCTGCCCCCAGCAGTTAGAAAAGCAACAGCATGCAGTAGAAACAAGAAAGATATGTGTCAGATGAACAAATGTGTACCAGTTGTCTCGGTTACCTTTATATAACCATGACAAAACACCACTTATGGCCAAGGCAACTTATAAAAAAAAGCATTTTGTTTGGGGCTCAGGGTTCCAGAGGGTAATCGAGTCCATAATCCTCAGGGCACGGAGCATAGCAGCAGGGAGGCAGGGAGGCGCTAGAGTGGCAGCCGATAACTCACATGATGAGACAACACCAGATAGTTATCAGGGAAAGGCGTGGGCTTTGGAAACCTCAAAGCCCACCCCCTGTGACACACCTCCTCCACAAGGCCACACCTCCTAATCCTTCCCAAACAGTTCTACCAGCTGGGGACCAAGCATTTAAATATATAAACCTATGGGGTCTATTCTCATTCAAACCACCAAGGTGGTTTGAAGAGGACGATCTGCCTTTCACAGTCTCTAGGCTCTCATGTATCTGAACCCTAGCCTTTGCTTCTTCCTTCTGGGCACAGAGGAGAACAAGCTCGGGCTATGGCGAGTGTCTCTGCCAGGCTCACTGTGTAGGGCAAGCATGCCAGTCCTGGAGTGGGAGTTTCCAAGCCAAGGTTATGATCAGGATCATGTTGGAAAGTTCAGGGAAGACACCACTTCTGGGATTTCATGGGTTTGAAGTGAGGCCTATCTTGAAAATATATGGAGAGAGTGGACAGCCTTGCCTTGTTCCTGATTTTAATGGACTCACTTTGAGTTTCTCTCTGTTTATTTTGATGGTGGCTGTTGACTTGCTGTATATTACTTTTATTATGCTTAGATACATTCCTTACATGAGTGATCTCTTCAAGACCTTTGTCATGAAGGGGTGTTGGATTTTGTCAAATGCTTTTTTAGCATCTAATGATATGATCATATATTTTTTTGCTTTCAGTTTATTTATATGGTAGATTATACTGACAGATTTTTGTATGTTGAACCATCCCTGCATCTGTGGGATGAAGTCAACTTGATCATGGTGAATGATTGTTTTGATGTGTTCTTGGACTCGGTTTGCCAGTATTTTATTGAGTATTTTTGCATCCATGTTCATGAGGGAGATTGGTCTGTAATTCCCTTTCACATTTGTATCGTCATGTGGTTTGGGTATCAGGGTAACCTAGAAACAAATCTACAAAAGTGTCCTAGGAAACTTTGGATGCTCCAATCTGCCCCACTGAACTCTACATCCATGTCTTATCTTCATCTCACTCCAGGGACATTAGTCAGAGGAGAGTTGTGAGAAAGAAGAAGGAAGGGGAGGGACTAGCCAAGGCCATATCTCTCTTATGTCCCTGCCTAACGGAAAGGAGAGATCTGTATCCTATTATACCCTTTTCTGAGTCCATTTTTTTCACACCCCATATGCAAAGTTAAAAGCAGAGCTGAGGATGGCTCATGGTGTAAAAGCCCTTACACGAGGACCTGAGTATCGATCCCTGACACCCAAACAAAAGTCAGGATGTCAGTACATCACTGGGTTTGAGTCTATGCAGACAGGCAGCTCACTGGGGTTTGCTTGTCAGCCAAGCCTAGAAGAGGGTAGAAAACTACAGGTTCATTGATGGACCATGTCTGAGTAGAATAAAGGAGAAAATGATAGAGCAAGATATACAGAACCATCCTCTGATATCCGCTAGCATGTGCCCTGGTGGATGCACCTGCACACACATGCATAGAGAACATATATTACACACACAGTGGTACTTGGACAGTTAAGCCTTCACGATGTGCAGTGGCTCCCAAGATGCAGATTCCTGCTTTTTAGAGGTGCAGAGTTAGCACTGACAATGGCCTGATTTTAATATCCACCATTACAGAGACAGACCTCAGAGGAGCTAAAAGGGTTAAATGCTGCAGCGCACATTTTCTCTCCTGAGCATCACGTCATAGGCATCCAGCGAAAAGGATGCTGCACCGAGATAAATTTTTTAGGAGGAGAGTAAGATGCAATGATCTCACTGTGGAGGCAGCTTGGTCTCCAGAGGTCATTTTCAGAGCTGCAAATGATTCACATTTGGAATACTGACTGACAGTGTATTCTCTGTGGTGTGTTTAAACATCAGCAGGGCATTTAACTAGAATCCTAAACACCCGTGGCCGGGAGGTTGGAAGCTCAGGCTTCAGACTCCAAGAGACTGTGCAAGTCCAGGCTAGAGTGTTTCTTGCTGAAGCCTATAGTAGATGCTGCTCTCAAAATCAAGCTCTTGACTTGAGATCATTATGTAGTCATTGTGAGGTAGATCTGCCTTGGCGCCGCTGAGATGAAGCCAGGCTGAGCAGCAGCTAGGAGAGAAGACTCAGTTGTAGAAATCCAAGAGGCCGTGATGGGGAGCTCACAGCTGTTGCAGTATCAGTGATGGGACGAGCACAGGGGAGGGAGACAGAAGGAACATCCTGCCTGAATGTCAGGTTTTGACACTTGGATTGCCATGTAAAAAGGCAAACTGAGAATTCATACAAAAAGCAAGCAATATAATATCATTCTGTTTTAGAAAACAATGAAATGCCTAGAGACAGGCATCGGCTTTTTATAAAGATGAGTGGATTTCCTAGGTGAATGAAAGCCTCATCCATAACTCCCTTTGCCCTGCAGACAAAAATACAGAATGTGAAGCTTCGGCAACATGACGGAATGCCTCAGAACTGCCCCCATCCCATCCCTGGCGATTGCAAAAGCAGGCAGGTGTTTTCATACATTGAAACACGAGAAATTGAGCTTGAGGAGTCCATAAGTGCAAAATGATTTCAAGTTCTATCCCAGCCATCAATAAAAAAGAACGGAATGAAATTCTCCACTGACTTAACATCGGCAGTACTGAGTTTTGTACAGCAGAAGGGACGGAGGGACACTGGTGTCTATGCATGGTGCTGTCTGGAGGGATAAGTGCACCTTTGAAAAAAATAACGTCTGTTACAGTAATTACTTCAGTCAAGACAGTCAGTTTCCCTGCCTTCCAATATGTAGCAGCTCTTCAGATCCCGGCCAATTTCATGCAGAATATTGAATGCGATGTGTGAATTATTGGGACCTAAGGGAAAGCAGCTTTGGTTTCCCGGCACCGTCGTCAGCCCTGCTCACCTCTTCTGTCCTCCCAGAATAGTTGCTTCGGATGGACCATGCTTACCAGCCAACGAGCTGACAGTGTGGTACCCATCATGGCTTGGCATGGCAGCGCCACGGCTTCTCGCCTCAATGTGAGACGCAGAGAGAGTGTGCAAACTCAGGACTGACCTGCGCAAATGAAAATTCCTCCTGCTTCACCTCTCCCACGAGAGAACGGCTCATCTCCAACTCAGGCTGTCCTCAGGCATCACAGTGGGCACTTGACATGTTGCCTGATATTCTGCATTGATCTGCTGTTGGTCTATCATTAACATAATTAGAAGGAAAAATAATGCATCAACTCTGTTTCTAGGGGCCAATGTCATTAAACCTCAGGGTCAATACCTGCACGTACCTTTCCTTCTAGAGGACCAAGGATCTGAAAATGTGGTCCATTGCCCTCTATCTTTTCATATCTCTCCACTCAGTCTGCCACCAGAATATCAGATGATAAACTTAATCCATGAGGAAGATGTAGTCCCACTCTGCAGCTCCATTTCTATAACATAATGGAAATCCGTCTTCTTTTTTTAACACATGGTAAATGTAAGGACAGATTTAGAAAACGCCAAGATGCTGCACGGGTTCTGTCTTCAGCGGTGTGATGGAGATGTTCACGCCAGCACAGGAGGTGCACCTGTGTACATTTCTTCCCTATCACACACACAATAAAGCCCAGCAGACAGCCTGAAAATAGCCATGAATGGTATGTTTACTCCACAGCAGTAGTCAAACACTATCAATATTGATAGGCAGCCCCACCTTCCAGAAAGCCAGTGGTTAAAATATTTACCAGCACGACACTGTCTGCACTGAACTCCAGCTGTGGCCAGTGCTGCTGATGTGACTATGATCAGCAAGTTAATTCTCCCTCGTCTGCTAGAAAAAATCTCACCACAAATAAATCCTGGCAATTTCTTTCTGTCAACTTTCCTTGTCATGGAATTTACTAATATCACATAGTCCTGATGCCAGGACTATCTCTTAGATTGGATGTGAGTATATAATTATTTGACAGATTAATATGTATTAAATGTTTGAGAGCCTACTATGATTGATCTCCTCTACACAAGCTAGACATGAACTGTGTGTCCAGCAAACATTCAACGAATGGCAAGTGAAATTGGTTTCTGGGAAAGTTTCAAAGCAGAGTGAAAAGAAGCATCTCCAGAAACACAGCTGTCATCCTGTTTGTCTCGTGTGTTATATCTTTAAAGGATGCATTTCACCAGTGTTGCAGAACTGGGTCCCCGAGTGTTTCAGACACGTGACAGACAATGCGGGACATCCCATTTGGAAAGCAGGAGAGTCAAAGAGAGACTGTAGAGGCTCAAACCGAGGCAGAAGCTGACTATTTGTAAAGGAAGCCTAAGTTAAGCACCCGGTAACGGGTGACATGATAACATGGTTTGCAGCCAGCGGACACAAGAGGCCATCGATGACACTGTTGTCAACCAGGATTACTGGTGAGCAGTATGTTTGTGGACAGAGTAGCCAAAAATTCCTCTTAAGTAAGCACACTCAAGGGAAATCATCCAAAACAGAAACAAAACCAAAACTAACCAAATGAAAGACCAGCGCTGCCCAGTTCTACAAATAAAATGTAAAAGAAGTGAAAAATATCCCTACATTAGTACAAGTTTGAAGACATGCTTCACTCTGGGACCAATTACTTCCAGGAACCCGTGGGAAAATGAAAGCAATCAAATGTTTTTAAATAGCAGGAAGAAAATATAACACAAATAATGAGATGAGATTTATATGAGCCAGGAAGGTGACTTCTGCTGACAAGCTAGAGAGAACAAAGAAGGTCTTTGAATGTGGAAAGAAAAACAGAGATAAGTCGCAGACCATACAGAAGATGACTTCCTCACACGGGAGCATTGCTGGCTGCTTTCCGTAATCTTTTCTGCAAACCACACCCTGTCTCTGGGGGATAAGAAAGCAGATGCTCACAAGACAGTAATATTGTCTTATCTGGTCTCCTACTCAGAGTCTGGGACCATCCCTGACAGTGTCTAACCCTGGAATTTCAATGTCTCTGTCCATCTGACAGGTCACCTCTATGCAATTGCCTTTTTTCTTAGTTCACTCTCTATTGCTATGAGAAAACACTGACCAAAACCCAAAAGTAAAGGTTTATTTTACCTTGAAGCTTACAGTCCATCCTCAAGGATAGCCAGGTTGGGAACTCCAAGGAAGAGCCTGGAGGCAGAAACTGAATCAGAGGCTTTGGAGGAATGCTGCTTACTGGTTTGCTCAGTTTGCTTTCCTATACCATATGGGAACACCTTCCCCGAGTAACACAGCCCACAGTGGGCTGAGACTTCCCTCATTAATCATTAATCAAGAAAATGCCCGTAGACTTGCATACAGGATTATCTAATTGAGACATTTTCTCAGTAGAGGTTCCTCTTCCCAGAAGACTCCAGGTTGTGTCAGGTCTACAAACAACTGACAGGTGAACCTTTGCAGATGTCTCTCCTCGAAGAAGGAAGAACAATGATGAGCTGAATAAAGCCCCTATGCCTATCAGCTACCACATACACCTCTCCCTTCAAATGCTCAGTGCTCGCCATTGCCATAAACCGGTATCTGTCTGAGAACTGCACTGACTTGGGACTGTCCAACCACATCTATACCTTTCACGAAACATGGGTGTGGTGTAGTGTATTTGTGTTGCTTTCATTGGTTGAATAAAGAAACTGCCTTGGCCCTTTGATAGGGCATAACTTAGATAGGTGGGGGAAAAGAGAACTGAATGCTGGGAGAAAGAAGGCAGGCAGAGAAAGCCACCATGGAGTCACCAGAGTCAGACATGCTGAATCTTTCCCAGTAAGCCACGACCTCATGGTGACATACAGATCATTAGAAATGGGTTGAATCAAGATGTGAGATTTGGCCAAGAAGAGGCTAGATATAATGGGCCAGGCAGTAATTTAATTAATACAATTTCTGTGTGGTTATTTCAGGGGTTAAGCTAGCCGGGCGGCGGGATGCAGCCGGCTCACCTCATTACTACACATGGATGTACATGTTCAGACGTACACATACAAGAATGAATACCACTTAGAGAGTAAAGTTTCTTGAGCTCTAAATTAGTAACTTTTCTGTTGCTGATACAACACCATGACCATGGCAGCTTACAGATGGTTCCAGAGAGGTAAGGGCCCATCATGGCATGGAGGCAAGGGTAGGGGGACTGAGAGACCTCATCAGGAAGCACACAGCCGAACTCACAGCTTCAACCATAAGCACCAGGCAAAGACAGCAAACAGCAAGTGGCACCAGGCTTTTAATCTCAGAGCCTACCTGTAGTAAGAGGCGCTCGGGCTTGCTTTTGGTCCCGGCGGCCGCCCAGCTCCCGCCGCCCGATGCCTGGCTAGCTTATACCCGAAATAATTACACATAAACTGTATTCATTTAAATACTGCCTGGCCCATTAGCTCTAGCCTCTTATTGGCTAACTCTCACATATTTGTTTAACCCATTTCTAATAATCTGTGTCTCACCACGAGTTGTGGCTTACCGGGAAATATTCAGCGTGTCTGACCTGGGAGCTTCATGGAGGGCAGCTCTCTCTAACTCTGTCCCCTTCCCAGCATTCTGTTCTCTTTTCCCTGTCTATCTAAGTCCTGCCCTATCAAAAGGGCAAGGCAGTTTCTTTATTAACCAATAAGAGCAACCCAAAGACAGAAGGACCCTCCTACACCACCTACACACAGTGGCATACTCTTCCAGCAAGGTTACAACACCTAACCCTCCCCAGACAGTGTCACTGAGGGGTCCCAAGTGTTCAAATGACCTAGACCAGTGGTTCTCAATCTTCCTAATACTGCAACCCTTTAATACAGTTCCTTATGCTGTGGTGACCCCCAACCATAAAATTATTTTCATTGTTACTTCATAACTATAATTTTGCTACTGTTGTTAATTGTAATATAAATGCCTGTGTTTTTGGATGGCCTTAGGAGACCCCTATGAAAGGGTCATTTGACCCCCCCAAAGGGGTCGACACCCACAGGTTGAGAACTACTGGCCTAGACTATGGGGGACATTTCTTACTCAACCTATCACAGGGTTAAAGCATCAAAATACCAATGTTTAATACAAGTCAAATGCAGTTGACTAATAAAAACCAGGAAAGATGCATATATTCATGCCTGTTTGACCCTTTTTCTCTTTCAAGTCTGCTTTGCCCCCAGGTATAAGAGAGAATCACCTCCAAGGTTCACTCTTCCACCATGAGAAGTTTCCTCGCCTGTCTTCAGTGTTGGGAGCTGTGCACCCCCAGACCCTGAATTTCCTATAAACAACTTGTTATGCTTGCAGCTGCTCTGAGCAAAACAACTTGTTTTCCTATGTTTGCAGCTACTCTGAGCACGAGACCCTCAGGAGTTCCTGATGGCAGGGGGTGGTTTCTGGTGGGTTTGGCTGGGGTGTGGCTATCAGTTAAGGATCCCTATATAAGCTGCCCTGGGACACAATAAAGGGGGCATTCTTGTTCCAAGGAAGACCCGTATCTCTGTCTCTCTGCCTGTGTGTGTGTCAATCTCCAGGCCCTTGTCTGGCTCACAAACCGTCCAGTAGTGCAGGCATTAGGTTATAGGTGTGGTGCACGTAGTACAGGTGCCACAGGACTGTAGTACACGTAGTAGCACGGACGCTACACTTCAGACCTCCTCAGCCTCTCTGATGTAACTGCACACTGGGAAAACAGTTCCCAGAGCACTGCTCACCTGCCAGTTCTGAAGAGTTACACAGGAAACTGTCACAGATGTCTCTATATACCACAAAAGCTCGCCAACAAGGCCCAAGTTGCACTCTCTCTCCAAAATAACGACCCCCTCACTGTCCACATGAGTAACATTTGTGTCTTATTCATATTTAAGCCACTAGGAATATTTATACCTCTTCCCCCTTGTCCATACCTAACCATACATGAAATGTTTTATGTGATAAAACAGACAATTTTAGACCTTTTTTAAAAACAAAAAAATATTTGGGTCTTACCCTTTGTAATTTCTATATAACAATGGCCTGTCCCCTCACCTTTAGACTTCTGAACCCATGAAGAAGTAAGGTCCTTGTCCTGGGTCCCTACATTCTAGACCATCTTGCCTTAAGCCAGCTCCATCAGAAGCAAAGACTGGGATGAGCTTCTGCTCGTGTGCAGTGTACTCCCCTCTGTTCTGTCGAGCACATGATTTTAATTATTTCACAACGTATGTAAATAGCAAAAATCATGTTATGTGCTGCAAACTTATATGCAATATCTACTTGTCCATTATATATTAATAAAGCTGGGCACAAACGAGGAAAAAGAAGACGTCAGCCTAGCACTTGTCACAACCCTATCAGTTCTGTGTTTTTTTTATTTGTTTTGGCCTTTTGTTGTTGCCTCAAATTAATATACCTACATTAAAATGTTTTCAGCCTATTCCCATAACCTCCTCAAAACCCTGTCCATGTGTCTTTGTTAGGGTTTCTACTGCTGTGAAGAGACACCATGACCAAGGCAACTCTTAGAAAGGAAAATCATTCAATTAGGCTGGCTTACATTTTCAGAGATTTAGTCCATTAGCATCATGGTGTAACATGGTGGCAAGCAGGCAGACAGAATGCTGGGAGAATAGCTGAGTATCCTACATCTTGGCTTGCAAGTAACATGAAGTGATCTGAGACAGTGGGCAGTATCTTGAGCATATATGAGATCTAAAAGCCACCTCCATAGTGACGCACTTCCTCCAAGACCACAGCTACTGCAAAAAGGTCATACTTCTTAACAGTGCTACTCCCTTTGGAGGCCTTCTTTCACACCACACATCATGACAGATACGGTAAAGTGTGCTTCCCTATCACATATGTAATGTCCCCTCCCCACCTGCTCTTCAGGTGTTTTCTTCGCATTAGAAATGAGAGGAATCTGACATCCGTGTGGAGACATGCTACTTGCTTTGAACCCCAGCATTCTGTGGTGATCATGATTCCAGGATGGAGAAGTCTCTGGGATCCAGACTGAAGAGACCCCTGAATGGATCAGAACTGAGCTTAGTGTGAAGCCTACAAAACCAGAAGATAGAGAAGCCTCTGGGATCCAGATTAAAGAAATCCCTGAATGGATCAGAACTGAGCTTAGTGTATAGCCTACAAACCGGAGGAGCCTCTCTCTGGCCCCAGATCCAGGTGAGGGACGTGGTCATTCATTAAGTCACTATTCTGGGTTAATTGCAATGTAACACAAAGAAAAGAAAGGTCACGTGTCCTGTTCCAACTCTGCAAGTCAAGTATGTTCTCTGCATTGTGCATACATGCCACTCAATGTCTATGCTCAGCCTCATCAATTAGGCACTGTCACTAAGAACATTTTACAAAGGAAGAAAAAGTGCAGGTGGTGAAATGCACCCCAAGCCATGTGGCAAGTACAAACTCAGCTCAGGATGCCACTGTCCCCTGCTCTGTGGATGGCTTCCAGCAGCTTCTCAAAACCCTCCTCTGAATTTGCAGCTTGCCGCAGGAATCCTGTCTGTAACTTGTTTTTATCCTACTGGGATGCATTGCAAATGTTTCTTAAACATCTCTCTTCCTGGGTACAGAGGCCAAATATTACTCAGTCCACATAAAAGGGTTCAATAAATGTCGCACAGCTGATGCATTAGGAAGGCCCAAATGTGGCTCTGGGCACTGAGGCCAGTACAAGTCACTGTGGGGCCCTAATCAAGTACTTAACTCTGTCCTTATTTGACCAGATTTCCGAAGCCATGGCTCATCCTGATATTCTGGTCCCTCATGGCCTTATCTTTGATAGAACTTTCCGACCCGCTTTCAATTCTCCTTCAGCTCACGGCACGCCTCACTGTCTGTCACCTGAACACGCAGTGCCTGCCAGCTCTGTACTCTTGCCTACTGCTGGCCTCCTCCCAAAATACCCCTTCCCGCCAAAAGCATGTTTTTGAGTCTTTGGGGCATACACCTGTGTGGGTGCGTGTGTATATATGCGTGTATGCATGCATGAGTGTGTGTGTGTGTGTGTGTGTGTGTGTGTGTGTGTGTGTAGGGTTATAACAGACAGTCCTTGTTCCCTGTGTATGCACATGTCTGTTTCTGTTATAACCATAAACTCTTTAACACCACGGCCCTGTAACTTGATATGCCATGTTTGGTTGATATCCTTGGGTAGCCTGCCCTTTTCTGAAGAGAAAGGAGGAATGGATAGGGAGGGAAGGTGGTGGGGACAGAACGGGGAGAGTGGACAGAGGGAAAACTGCGGTTGGGGATATAATATTTGAGAGATAAATTAATAACTAAAACAAGGCCCATGTCAAAGTCAACTACATCATTCTTAAGCATCAAGCATAGAGGCAAGTAGGAGCCGCTCAGTGAATGTTTCCAGGACGGGTGTCTGTAATGGCTCATCTTCACTGCCAACGTGAGTCACCATGGAAACGCAGCTCTGGGTGTGTCTACAAGAGTGTTTCCAAAAATGTTTAATTGAAGGGAAACCCTGAATGTGGATGGCACCCTCTCATGGGCTGAGGTCCCATACTTACTCAAAAGAAAGAGGCAAGTGTAAGTGTTGGCTGGTCCCTGCTTTGTGGCTGTGGCTGCCGGGCAACCAGCAGTCTAACACCCTGGGCCTTGTCCCGTTCCCACCACAATGGACTGTACTCTCACACTCTGCCTAAATAAACCACTCTCTCTGTAAGCTGCCTTTGTATGTATTTTGTTACAGCAAGAACAGTAACTAATGCGGTCGCCATGTTGAGACTGAATTGCTTTTGTGTGGCCTTTATTCACCGAACTTGTTCTAAAGAGCTTCAGGCCCCGGGGTGCCCCAGAATTAATTGGGGAGTGACGCTCCCCACCAGCTTCCGCCCACAGATGTTGCCCATAGCCCAGCAGCACACTGCCCTGTCCTGACGCAGTTGCCAAACAGAAGGTTCTCTTGGCAGGCATATTGGCACCACATGCCGTGCTTGGCGGGCTGTGCCCCCGAACCTGCTCTTCCATTGGCAAGTGAGCCTCCTCAGAACTGGCTTGCATCATTCGCCACAGGCCTCCTGCCACCCAAACAGATGGGCACAAGTGCAGTTTGCCAGGCACTAAGAGTGAGTGCACATCAGTTTGGAACTCCTAATGAAAGACTTGTCTCTTACAGACAGCATCACCCGTGTCCAAAGAGCAAACACACATCATAGGGGTTGCACAGGAATTACTTTTATATGCTAATTTCACAAGCCATAATTAAAGAGTCCTGGTTTTAGAGACAGAAGATGAGAATGAAAAAGAGTTGGAAAGAAAGCAACACTGTCTCCCTCTAAAGCTTCGGCTGGTGATGTCCCTGGAGCTGGGGTGAGATGCTTTCTCTCCCCCATTGGAGTTTAGATTTAAGGCTTCTTTGAGCATCAGCTAAATCCATGCCTTGGAACTGATGTGGCTACCAGGGAACTGGAAGTTGAAAGGCAGTTCTCTCAGGGACCAACACACCTCCACACACAGGGATGAATAAGTTTAAACTCTTCCCACTGAAGCCAATTCTATGAGCCACATCCCATGGAACAGGTTCAGAGAGAAGAATAATGCACCCACATCCACTTTATTGACAATCTCCTTGCAGTAATGTCAGAACCCTCTTTATTAACTCAGTTAGCTCAGTTGTCTGATAATGTAGGAGGGATAGACAGCAAAGTTACAATCAGGAGCAGCCAGCATGGCCTTTGGCATACATTACAGATTTAAAGGCTTAAAATTGACAAAGGAATAATACCACCTACAACTCTAAAGCACTTTAATTCTGTTCTCCTTTTAGATGCTGAAGACAACTCAGAGATGCACTGATACGTGATCCATGTGTCTCACAACCATCTGTCCTGCTGGGATCTAATCCTTACTCCCCAAACTCTAAAATACCCAAGACTCAATTGGAATATGAGAAGGGAAATATTAGCATCCCAGCTTCATCTTTGGAATATTCCACAAAACCCACATAAGACGAAACAGATTGTAGAGCAAAGTCAGTGTCTGACAGCCAGCAGGAGGCCCCATGGCTGGACCAGTACACTGCCTGATGTTGGGTGGTACTCAGTCTCTGAGAGGGACAACATTCTGGGCCATGACACCTGGAAGCCAAAAGCCCTAAGAACCTAATGCCTTTCTGGTCACACTAAGAGTGCCAGGTGCTTCTCCATAGATAAAACTCATTCAATCTGTTTATTGCTGACCTTTAAAAAGTCATTCCTTGTTGGCAGACAGTTCCAGACAGAGGCTGCACTGGGGATTAAGTATCCATGAAGAATACGGTGCAGAGAGAGACCAGAGCCAGGGCAGACAGCTTGGTGGGCTGCTGCAGAGGGGCTGCCTCACTACCGTGGCTATGGATGTTGTTTTTCCTAAGCATCAAAAAAACAAAAACCTATACAGATTGATGTGAGTCTCAGTTATCCAAGGAAAAGTAACTTTGTCTTCAATATTGAGTCAAGACGGCCTGTCCTGGAGGAGGTTTTAGATAAACTAGGTAAATGTTTTAAAGAAATCAGCCTCCAGTTTGGTTTGCTTGCAAGTGTGATTTCTAGAACTTCCAATAATATTCAGGACTTCATCTTTTTCCTGCTGTGCAAAGTTAGAATTAATCCGAGAGTTTAACGTTGGCATCCTTCCTACAGCGACTCGACCTGCTGGTCACGGATGTGTCTAAACGCCTTCTCGCCACCTGGGATTTTTGCTTCCGGTCTCTCCTCTTTCATGCTCAAGTCCCTGCCGTGTGCGTTTGTCTGGTGGCAGGATGAATGGCTGACTCCTGGCATGGACAAGCTGAGGAAGCCGTAATCTGCTGCTCTTCCCCTCGAAGGTCACTAAATCTAACGCTGTGACTGAAGCTCGGCGTCTCTATAAATCTCCAGAGAACCGTGATCCCCGAGAAGGCAGATGATTCAGAGGTGGGGTGTGTTGCTGTGCGCACATGTTGAACAATTACAAACGGTTTCCTTTCATCTGTTCCCGAAGTAATCGACAGCAAGACACAGAAGCATAAATCCTGTCTAAAATGAGACAACCAGGAAATAGCCCATGAGGACTGGTGGGTTCATCACAGCACTGACACCCGTGTACAGTGTCAAATGGTGACAAATGACACTGACTTTCAACCTTGGCTTAACATGAACTAGTGGCTTCTATCTCTGCCTTCCTTCTTGCAGTAAGAAAAACCGCGTCTCATTTATCCTGTTGGCATCATTCCTAGTCAGTGAACAAGTGTGACGCTTCTCCCAGGTAACCATCACTAAGGTTCCCAGCTGAGCTAGCTCGTGTAGGAAGTGTTTGAGCCCTGGAAAACACATAGGGAAAATCATTCTTGACTTTGTGCCTGGGATTTGCAGGAGGGGCCTGAGATATGTGGGATGCATGGAACAAGAAAGTTTTGACTTTGCCTCTTGCCATTCATGTAATGTTTGGTATGCCAGGATGAAAACATGACTTTATACGTAGGCTTTGTCCCCAGATACACATGAAACCCTTGAATGTATTGTAGGTCTTTTCACTGGAGCAAGTTGAACTGCAAGTTCATGAGCAAAAGTTTGTTGGAAACCACACAATAGATCCTGTGAGAGCACACATAAAGTACCAGAGGCTAAAGAATTGAGGCAGAATACTGATTATGGAGGGCTATAGCATGCACGTGTGTACACGTGCGCACACACACACACACACACACACACACATTAAGCATATTTAGGGGCAGTGAGTTCAATGATACTGATAAGTACCGGACCTCCAAGTTGACTCCTTATGATGTATTGGTCTAAATGGAGAAGGCTCCTAACTATTTTAATCACTCACTCTTTCAATGTAACTCACACAATCTCTGTTATTACTTTGATGGAAAACCCGTATGTTTTAGCTTGCTTTCTGTAGCTATGATACAGCACCATGACCAAAAGCAACTTGGGGAGAAAAGGGTTTATTTGGCCTATACTTCCAGGTCACAGTCCATTCCTGAAGGAAGTCAGAAAAGGAATTGAAGCAGAAACCATGAAGGAATATTGGTTATCGTCTATCTCTCTGGCTCACGCCCTCTGCCAGCTTTCTTTTACAGTCCAGGCCTACAGCCCTAGGGATGGTTCCACCCACTGTGGGCTTGGCCTTCCCACAGCAATCTCAGTCCAAACAATTCCTTGCAGGCCAACTTGATAGATGCAATTCATTTTTTGAGGGCTCCTCTTTCCACGTGACATGGCTGTGTGAAACGGACAATAAAATCATCTAGGACACCGTACTATGTAGCTCAGACAGCAGAACTTATTTATCAATGGGCAGCTCAAGAACAGTGAGCGGGAGCACTTCCTTGATGGCTCCTCCCTTCAGCTCTATGGCTTGCTATCCGGATCCACACAGAGCTCGGCTGGTAGCTCATCCACATGTCATCCCCACATCACTTCATGTCTCCATTTCATCCTTCCTACATGTGTCTCTTTATATGAATTTCCTGTTTAGTAGACATACCATCACTGTTGACTAGGAACCCACTTTTCTATAATATAGCACCTGCAATAACCCAGTTTCCCAGCAACACCGCATTCCAAGTTACTGAGCTCTAGAACTTCAAAATACAAATTTGAGTTGTTGTGGATCAACACATAGTGATCGCTAGTGTGAGACTGTTGCAACAATCAGCAGTCCATCCATCCCCAGCTGGAAGCCCCAGGCCTATTCTGCCAGAGTCACAGCAAAGGTCAAAGGTAAAGTGGAAGAAAGTAACAATGCAGGAAATTAAGACCAAGATTGGAGCACTCAGAGTCAAGGGGAAAAATCAAAGGTCAGAATTTTCAAAAAGAAAAAAAAAAAAAGGTACAAAGTGAAAAAGCCTGAAGGGTCACTGGATGCAGAGAAACCCGGCTATCAGGACCAGATGATCAAAACTGGAATATAGCAGTAAGAAGTTATATAACTGGGTGTAGTGTAAGTCTGTAAAAATCAGAGAAGAATAAAAGCTTTGCAGTGAAACTATCAAAACTGAAGGCCTAGTTCTCTCTCACACCCTGAAAAGCCTGTGCCTATAATTCTATAAGGATACCCAGCCCACCCCAGTAGGCTGAGCGCCCCCTGTGAAAGAGCTACAGTGGCTCCTGCCTCAAGCCGTGTCTGGGAACATGGACTCTTGTGCCCACCCAATGAAGCACCCTGGGTGCCCTGGAGAGACACCCACTCTGGTCAGTAGGTACCTTCCTCCTTAGGGCTTGATCGTTCCCTGGAATTCTGAGGAGGATTGGGATATTTTGATAAACCTACATTCTGAGTTTTATCAAGGATGACTTTCCTGTTTTAGAAAACTTGTTTTTTTTCTTTTTTTTTTTAGTTTGTGTTCATTTCTCTGCACCTTGGGCATAAAAAATGGAAAAAGAATAGATTTTTAATAATACAAAATATTGGGTTATATTTTGATTTTCAAAAAGAATTCAGTCACTTCATTTTCCAATAATGGCTTATCAGAACAATACCACCGAATAAAAACAAATACTTGGTGCAATATTAAAAATATCTCCTAACAATTTAAAAACTGCCAAGATGTAAAAATAAATGAAATAAAAATCTAAGCATGGCCAAGATCTAGAGAACCAACTATAGGAAGTTTCACCTACATGGACCACTAAGAAGCTGCTGTCTTGCTTCAGAAGCCTCCATATGTAACATGAGAGACGGGAACCAATGCCAAGGGTTTCTAATGGAGATGCTAAATGGAGGTTTTCCTCATGGTGAGCTTGGAGAAAGGAATAGGGGCCCAGGAGAGCAGTGCTACAAGTAAATGCTTTCTTCGCCGTGTGAAAGAGTCTTCAGAGGAAGCTGTCTTTGGAAGTATAAAGGAAACTGAGCACATTCCTAAGAAATGGAAGAAGTCATGAGTCGGTCTTTACATGCTGAGGTGTGATGGTTGATCCTGAGTGTCAGCTTGAGGGAATTCAGAAGCACCTAGGAGAAGGGCTCCTGGCAATGTTGACGAAGGTGTCTCCACAGGCTTCTGGGGAAGCAAGCTGTGCCCTGGATGTATGCAGCACTGGTCCCCCAGGGTGAGGTCCTTCTCTCTGCTTCCCAACAAGTGGGGCTATTTCTGTGCCTACTTGAACAGGTTGTTTGCAAGCCTTTGAAATTGGCTCATGCAGGAATTTGGAAAAGTGTAGAACTGTACACTAGATAAGCCCCAGAGTTGTGTGAGGAGAGCTTATGGCAGGGTCAAAGGCCATTCAAAGAGGCCCTGAAGAGTCGCTGTAGAAAGCTGTGGAGGTGGAGCCTACATTGCAACAGAGAACCTGGAATGCTGGAAAGACCAGATCACAGGACACCTACCAAGAGAAGCTGTTGCTATCGGAGTCAGCTCAAGAAAGGGACCATGTGTTTGCGGTAAGTCACAGAGATTGGGGAGTAGAGATACTGAGACCGTTGGAGCCTGTATGACTCCATCCCGAGTCCTACATGCCAGCACGATGCTTCGGGGTTTTGCATTTTCCCTGTTGCATTTTGTATTTCCTTGCTACACCTCTACTTCCTCCTGAGGTAGGAGTGTCTATTCTGTACCATTGTGTACTGTAAACATGAAACTTATTTTTTAATATTTTTAATAAATTTTTAATATTTTAAACAGGAGCTCACATTCAAGAGACTGCTTTGAGTCTCACAAGAGCCTGCAGACTCTGGAGACTATTGGAGACAGACTGCATGCATTTTCACTATGAGAGAAGCAGGAAACGTCATAAGTAGAGGAGTGTACTGGATCTGCGCACGGATGCTCCATCAGCAGCCAGGGATGAACGGAGGAAGAGCTCAGAGGCTGTAGCCCTCAGGGCTGAACTATTTCTTTCTATCTTCTCTCACACAGTACATCCTGACCACAGTTTCCTCTCTCCCCACTCCTCCCAGACCCCCCCCACCTCCATTCTCCCCGGGATCCATCCCACTCCATTTCCATTTAAAAAAAAAAAAAGAGTGGGTCTCCCAGGGATATCACCCGAACATGGCGTAACAGTATTTCTTACTAACAGATTCAGGGACGGGGTACCATCGCCTTCGGTTGTGTACCCCTGCTTCCATGGATATCCCAAATCAGTGGCCACACCGATGCCCCTGAGTGTCAGTAAATGGATCACAAAACAAAACTTCTCAAAAGGCATCAATCTGGGAAAGGGATAAATAAGGAGGAGAGTTAGGGAGAGAAGGAAGACAGAAGAGGGTAAGAAGAGCAAGTTCCCAGAAGGCAGTGTATACATATATGAAATTGTCAAATAAGTAGCTTAATTTCTAAAAAAAAAAAAACAGCTGATTTCTTCATAGCAATAATGAAAGTTAGAGTACGGTAGTCTCATATTTTCAATTGAGCTGAAAGGAAATAACATTGGATCCTCAAAATACAGCTGAAGAATGAGAGTTAAATACACTCTCAGGAAATGAATAAATGCATTCTTTATTAATTTATTTTATATACCAATTCCAATTCTCACTCCCTCCCCTCCTCCCACTCCCCCCATCTTCTCTGCACGGCACTCCCTAGCCACTCCTCAGAGAGAGTAAGCCTTCCCATGTGGAGTCAACAAAGTCTGCTACATCACTTTGGGGCAGGACCAAGGCCCTCCCCCCTATATCTAGGCTGAACAAGGTATCCCTCCATAGGGAATGGGTTCCAAAAAGCCAGTTCAAGCAGTAGGGATAAATCCTGGTCTCACTGCCAGTGGCCCCGCAGTCTGCCCCAGCCACACAGCTGTCACCCACATTCAGAGGGCCTAGTTCAGTCTTATGCAGGCTCCCCAGCTGTCAGTCCAGAGTCAGTGAGCTCCCACTAGCTCAGGTCAGCTGTTTCTGTGGGTGTGCCCAGCATGGTCTTAGCCCCTTCGCTCTTAATATCGCTCCTCCCTCTCTTCTTTATCATGTGCAGGTGGCGCACGCCTTTAATCCCAGCACTTGGGAGGCAGAGGCAGGCAGATCTCTGTGAGTTCGAGACCAGCCTGGTCTACAAGAGCTAGATCCAGGACAGGCTCCAAAGCTACAGAGAAACCCTGTCCAAAAAAAAAAAAAATTGAAATACGTGCATTAGGAAAAAGGAAAATAGCCACAGAAGAAGATGAGAATGAAAAAAAACAAAATTGCATCATAAAATGGTTAAACATTGGCCCTTCGAAGCAATATAAATGAAGCCTTGCATGACTAAATAAAGCAGCAATACAAATGCAAGCAATTCAGGGGTGAGGAGAGACAAACCGATGTTCTGTATTGTCTGGGTTAAAAAGCAAGATATTGATTACACTGTGATACACTGAGTGCGCTGTTATTTCCAAGATAATGTCTAAGAAGACAGAGACAGACTAGTGTGGAAGGTCTAGCACCAAGATGCGCAGGCGTCTGCCTGGCCAGTACTGGTCACCAGACTGATGTGGGTCTGTTATTTGTGGCCACAGGGGACAGACTACTGCTAAGGATGGTCTGGAATGTGGGTCTGTTGAGGTTGGCCTGACCCTGGAACAGCCTTGCAGTCTGAATCTGGGCTGATCTGGAACCTCCCTTTAACCAAAATGGACAGAGTCTGGGTTGCTAGGGTCATTTCTATACAGAGCCTGTCTACATTCCTGAGGCTGCTAGAATTAGCCTGGGATGGAGGTGATCCTGGAGACTAGGAAGCTGGGCTGGGCCAGGCCAAGCGGCTTAGTCTAGGGGGTCCAGTCTGGAGTCTTACTGGTCAATCCTAGTGTTTGGATGTAGGGAAACATCCAGCATTCACCTCCCCCTCCTCCTCCTCCTCTATTCACAGCTGAGGGCCTCGCTCTTGCTGCTCCACTGCCTGCCTAGGGTTGGTTGGTGAATAACAAATGCACCAGCAGAAAATTGCTCTTTGGACTCTCAGTGGCCTACACAGTATATGGCTAAAGCTTGCAAACATGACATTGAATCAAATCTGACATGAAAGTGACATTGATTTGAGTATGCCAAATTCAGGATACGAATTTCAACTATACACATACTAAAACATTTAGTAATTTGCTAGTGCAGTCTATGAGATGAAAATATGTTGGAAAAGATTATCAAGGTAGCAGAACTAAAGTTAGTCCCTAAGGGAGCAGTAGAGTGGGGAGGATTTTGGGGGCCTGAGGAGGCTGTTTTCTGAGACTATGGTTTAACCAGGCTCTTGATTCACAGATTATCTTGAATAGGGTGTGTACATCTCATGTGTTCTTCTGTGTAGGTATTTCAAAGTAAAACAAAGACAATTACTGTAAAACATAATGTCTCTTCAAAGTCTTGGATTTCGAAAATGAAAGCCAGAACTGGTAGGTGACAGATAAGCTGTAAGCAATCTTGCACAATCGGGTGCCGGGTGCCGGAAAAGAAGCTGACTGCTGGCTTTCACATCTCAGTATGAGGTAGATGGTTTAATAGCTGTGTTTAAAGTGTCAGATACAAGAACAATCATAGTCCTCTTTAAGCGATTGTTTACTAATTTCCTCCCAGTTCAAAACCTTTTCATTAAAATGGTCCTATCTTTCCTGACAGGGACAATAAAATCTCTACCCAATACCCACCTTGTTCTGATGTCAGCCACTCCCTTTGGTCCCCAAATATGGAATTACAAGGTCAAGGTAACAAAGAAACACAAAAAAAATCAAGCACAGAGAAAGCCCAGATTGGCAGCATAGACGTTACTCTGCAGAAAGAGTCAGTGTGAGGAACCAAGGACTACTGCCAAGAGTTTCTCTGAGCCTAACGAGACACTTCCACTTAACAAATGACATTTTGATTTTCAGAGAGCAGGCTGGTCATCACTTAGGACCTCAAGTGTCTTTTGTTTAGAGTGATATAGTGTCCCGGATAGTTTTGTTTATAATATCCCATTGATTTTTGCATTCACTCCTGCAAGGCATGGATCTGTTGTCATCTGGCTGTCTGGAAGACTGTCTACTTGTTCTGTCCCGAGTCACACACATTTGAGAAAAGTGGCACCGAGGAGACAGATAAAAGCTACCCATTATAATCTTGGTCGCTGGCTGTCCCTTCTATATAGCTGGATGAATTACTTCAGCAATTCTCAGAGTACATGTGCCAGCCGGTGAGTCTCCTTACATCCTCTAAGCATTGGGGCAAGTGGGCTCAACTGTGCCAACTAGCATTATTGCTGCATGGATGATTGGTACCTCATTCACAGGACAGAACAAAGATCTAAACAAATAGAAATGATTGAGACATCATTGCACAGGAACTGAATGCACCACATGGAAGATCAAGTCAACAATGCCATCATTTACTGCCACCATGAAGCAAATTTCCGATCTGTCAATCTGAATGTTCAGGAGCCTAAGTTTGAAGCATGCGGATTTTAAGTGAAGAAAGCAGAAATAAGGAGAAGAGGGAGGGGAGGTAGATCTGGAAACTAGTCCAAAGCAGAAACAAGAAAAGAGGCCAGAGTCCTGTGAGTAAATAACTACGGTGAATCTTGGAAGAAGCTGGTGTGAAAACTGGTCATCATGAAAGAAGTCAAATATTCTCCTATGTGTTTCCTCTACAATAAGTCAAACCTCATCCCCTCCAACTCTTACCCTAAGCTATTCCTATCACAAGAGGCTTGTCACTGCCCCTGTTGTTATGGTCTAAGTAAAATGCTGCAGATCCCCGAGTGGCAGCAGCAGGCAGCATAGCAAGTCCTGAGAGCAGCCAGCCCCATGCAAGGATGGTGCAGTTCCTCAAGTGGCTGCAGTGAGCCATGAGGGGCAGCAAGTCCCAGGCAGGGAGCTGCATGGTGGGTGAAAGACCTCGACAGGGCAGCCAGTCCCATGAGGAGAGACAGATGGATGGGCACACCACGAGACTACGCTGCAGGTCTCTGAAGGTGGCTGGTCCCAGGCAGGGAGCCACACGGCAGGTGAGAGACAGAGACATGGATAGGCACATCATGCAGAGTGAGGTTGGATATATTTATTTAGTGGGTTATGGAAGGGAAGGGGAGAAGAGGGAAGAACAGAGAGAGAGAGAAACAGAGAGGGGGAGGGGAGAAGAGGGGAGAAAGGAGAGACAGAAGCTGCCTCTGAGAGAGAGAGGGAGAGAGAGGAAGAAGAACTCAGGCTGGAAGCTGAAGATCAGCTTGCCTCAGCAGACTAGGGAGGGAGTGGGTGTGGCTTGTCTCTTAAAGGGACAAGACAGACCATTACAACTGTCCTCCCACCTCCACACCCCTCAAACTTCATCTCAGTCTCCTTGATCTCTACACCAGGTCCCTGGGCTCTGAATATCTGCCTAACACATCAAGTTGCAAGTCGGGGGGGGGCAGAGGGGGAATGGTCGGGAATTTTGTGCTGAGTTCCTGAGAGATCAGGTCTAAGAAAGTGGATCTCATCCAGTTTGAGCCTTCAGGAACCTTCTGTAGCTTCAGGTCTGTTCAGCACTAGATGTACAAAGGATCAAGGGGGAGGGTGAGCAGAATTAGGAAGACCCTTCAAGCCATAGCAGGTCTCACATTGGGAAAGGAAATGATAGGACACAGGGAAAGAGATTGGGGCTGAGGGGTATCTGTGGGTAAGAGTACCTGTGCACACATGTGGACCAGATTAATCCCCAGCCCCCAATAAAGAGGCAGGCCACAGTACGCATGCTTGTAGATACAGTGGCGTTAGAGGTAGAGACTGAGGGTTGCCAGACTAGCACAGGCTTAGCTGAGATACCCTGTCTCAAGGAAATAAAGCAGAGAGGAAGGAATCAGGATATCCAGGTACTCCTCTGACTTTCTCATGTATGTGCATACACACATACACATGTGCACATAGCCAAATACACATGTGTCCATACCCATATACACATGTGTGCATACCCACATATATATGTGAATACACCCACATACATGTGTGAGCATACCCACTTACACATGTGCGCATACTTAAAATTACCTGGCACACAACATGCAACAAACCCACTTAGGAGTTTATTAGAGGGGCATGTACAGGCCTGGGAATCGGTGTGCAGAGAGAGAGAGAGAAAGACGGCATGTCCAGTTTTTTAAAAGTTGCCTAGCACATGCGCACAGGGGGTTGACGTGACTACATCATACGCAGATGACACAGATGACAGGCTCACGCATGCACACAAGGGCTTAGCTGAGTCATAGTGGATGTAACCACACATGCGTGCAAGGGCTTAGCTGAGTCATAGTGGATATAACCACGCATGCACGCACGTGGGTCACGTAGGGCCTGTTAACATTCAGGCACTTTTGCCTGAGGGCGTGCATGACTCTAGAACCCAGAAGTGCAGCCTTATTTGTGGCTAAATAATTACAATACCCACAAACATATGTGTGCATACCCACATACACATGTGCACATACACCAAATCTCTTATCACAGGAAAGATGGCTTGGAAGAGTTTGTGGACAGTCCATGAGTCAACTGAAGCTGTATCATGCCTCAGCACCCAGTCATGCTCAGCAATGTGCTGGTAACAGCCTGTGCAGGGGGTGGTCTTGGAGCAGACAGAGAAGGTATGCAGAGGACAGGGTCATGGGCTGAATATGCCTTCAGAATAAGCTGGAGGCAGCCGTGCCTCAAGAAATGCCCCACCCTCTATGGGTCACATGGTAAGAGCTGAGTGCAGCAGGGAGGGTCAGGGAAAGACACTCAGTTGTGATTCTTGCTTGGCTTTTGCTATTCCTCTTTCTGAATTTGAGTCCTGGCCGGTGTTTTTAAAACTTTTGATCTAATTACTATCATTGAAACACAGTAGAGGTGATGATGCTCATGGGAGACCTGCCCTTTCCTAAACGGAAATGGAGGAGTGGATGGGGGGATGAAAACAGAAGAGGGTGAAAGGAGGGACTAGGAGGAGAGGAAGGAGGGGAAACTGAGGCCTGGATGTAAAATAAACAAATTTATTTTTGAAAAGCACAGGAGAGTCCGTGCTCTAAGAGCTCACATTTTCAGCTTTCCCTGTCTCGATGTGCAAGGGACCAACTTCCTTCATGGGAGAGGAGCCGTGCCTCCATCAGGTAACAGCCACTCTCTAGTTGGACATAGGCCCGTTGAGGCTAGAACAGACCCTGTCATTGATGTTTCGGTTGTCACCTCCAGTGACATTTGAACTCTGGGCTCATTTGCACAAACATGCGTGTGAGCACATTTGTGCACATGCACACGCATGCGCGCGCACACACACACACGTGTCAAATAAGAATTTCATATCCTCCAAGGACAACAATCTCATCTGCTTGGGCCACTGATATAAATTAACTGCCTCTGAAGACCACAGGAATACAAGAGCTGGTCAATAAATAAGTATTTGTCTGATAAAACACAGAGCTATAATGATACAGTTTTAGAAGCAGTTTGGGGTGGGTGGAAGTGAAGAGTCATATTCCTTTCAGAGTTTTGCCTGGGGTTACCCTTGCACCACACCCAAGCCAGGAGAAGAGGAGAACCAGACACTTCAGTTGGCACTGCTTGTTCTGAGGACTGCAGCCAGAGACTGGGTAAATGCTAGTGTGTAGATACAGAGAGGACTCCACCAAGGCCTGCCCTGCACCCTCTGTGGGATTTGCCCCTCCTCCCCTAATCGGAATGAAAGTGTGGGTTTTCTCTGAACTTATCTCTGCTCCTTCCCTGGCCCCAGCTCAGTCTG